>CAUYLG010070552.1:0-12761 GCA_963573385.1 Cacajao melanocephalus
AGTAATGGGATTGCTGGGTCAAATGGTATTTCTGGTTCTAGATCCTTGAGGAATTGCCACACTGTCTTCCACAATGGTTGAACTAATTTACACTCCCACCAACAGTGTAAAAGCATTCCTGCTTCCCCAATCCTCTCCAGCATCTGTTGTTTCCTGACTTTTTAATAATCGCCATTCTAAATGGCATGAGATTATATCTCATTGTGATTCTGAGTTGCATGTCTCTAATGACTAGTGATGATGAGCTTTTTTCATATGATTTTTCATATGTTTGTGGGCCACATAAATGCCTTTTTTTGAAAAGTGTCTGTTCATATCCTTCACCCAGTTTTTGATGAAGTTGTTCGTTTTTTTCTTGTAAATTTGTTTAAGTTCCTTGTGGATATTAAGCCTTTTGTCAGATGGACAGATTGCAAAAATTTTCTCCCATTCTGTAGGTTGCCTGTTCACTCTAATGATAGTTTCTTATGCTGTGTAGAAACTCTTCAATTTAATTAAATCCAATTTGTCAATTTTGGCTATTGTTGCAATTGCTTTTGGTGTTTTAGTCATAAAGTCTTTGCCTATGCCTATGTCCTAGCTGGTATTGCCTAGGATTTCTTCTAAAGTTTTTATGGTTTTAGGTCTTACATTTCAGTCTTTAATCCATCTTTAGTTAATTTTTTGTATAAGATGTAAAGAAGGAGTCCAGTTTCAGTTTTCTGCATATGGCTAGCTGGTTTTCCCAGCACCATTTATTAAATAGGGAATATTTTCCCCATTGTTTGTTTTTGTCAAGTTTGTCAAAGATCAGATGATTGTAGAAGTGTGGTGTTATTTCTGAGGCTTCCGTTCTGTTCCCTTGGTCTATCTATATATCTGGTTTGGTATCACTATTACTCTCTTTTGACTACTGTAGCCTTGTAGTATAGCTTGAAGTCAGGTAGTATGATGCCTCCAGCTTTGTTCTTTTTGCTTGGGATTGTCTTGGCTATATGGGCTCTTTTTTGGTTCCATACGAAATTTAAAGTAGTTTTTTAAATAATTCTGTGAAGAAAGTCAATGGTAGCTTCATGGGAATAGCATTGAATCTATAAATTACTTTGGGCAGTATGGCCATTTTCATGATAACGGTTATTCCTATCTATGAGCATGGAATGTTTTTTCATTTGTTTGTGTCCTCTCTTATTTCCTTGAGCAGTGGTTGGTAGCTCTTCTTGAAGAGGTCCTTCACATCCCTTGTAAGTTGAATTTCTAGATATTTTATTCTCTTTGTAGCAAATGTGAGTGGGACTTCACTCATGTTTTGGCTGTTCGTCTATTGCTAGTGTATAGGAATTCTTGTAATTTTTCCACATTGATTTTGTATCCTGAAACTTTGCTGAAGTTGCTTAATCAGCTTAAGGAGTTTTTGGGCTGAGAGAATGAGGTTTTTCTAAATACACAATCATGTCATCTGCAAACAGAGGCAATTTGATTTCCTGTCTTCCTATCTGAATACCCTTTATTTCTTTTTCTTGCATGATTGCGCTGGCCAGAACTTCCAATACTGTGTTGAATAGGAATGGCGAGAGATAGGCATTCTTGTCTTGTACCAGTTTTCAAAGGGAATGCTTCCAGCTTTTGCCTATGCAGTGCAATATTGGCTGTGGGTTCCTCATAGATAGCTCTTTTTATTTTGAGATATGTTCCATCAATGCCTAGTTCATTGAGTTTTTAGCATGAAGTGGTGTTGAATTTTATTGAAGGCCTTTTCTGCATTTATTCAGATAATCATGTGGTTTTTGTTATTGGTTCTGTTTATGTCATGGATTACATTTATTGATGTGTATGTTGAACCAGCTTTGCAACCCAGGGATGAAGCGGACTTGATTGCGGTGGATAAGCTTTTTGATGTGCTGCTGGATTTGGTTTGCCAGTATTTTATTGAGGATTGTCACATTGATGTTCATCAGGGATACTGGCCTGAAATTTTCTTTTTTTGTTATGTCTCTGTCAGGTTTTGGTATCAGGATGATGCTGGCCTCATAAAATGAGTTAGGGGAGTCCCTCTTTTTCTATTGTTTGGAATAGCTTCAGAAGGAATGGTACCAGGTCCTCTTCATACCTCTGGTAGAATTACACTGTGACTCCATCTGGTCCTGGGCTTTTTTTGGTTGGTAGGCTATCAATTACTGCCTCAACTTCAGAACTTGTTATTGGTCTATTCAGGTATTTGACTTCTTCCTAGTTTAGTCTTGGGAGAGTATATGTCAGGACTTTATCCATTTATTCTAGATTTTCTAGTTTATTTGCATAGAGGTGTTTATAGTATTTCTAACGGCAGTTTGTATTTCTGTGGGATCAGTGGTGATATCCCCATTATCTTTTTTTTTTATTGTGCCTATTTGATTCTTCTCTCCTTCCTTATTAGCCTGGCTAGTGGTCTATCTATTTTGTTAAACTTTTTAAAAAAGCAGCTCCTGGATTCATTGATTTTTTTTGAAGGGTCTTTCGTGTCTCATCTCCTTCAGTTCTGCTCTGATCTTAGTGATTTCTTGTCTTCTGCTAGTTTTTGAATTTGCTTATTCTTGCTTCTCCAGCTTTTTAATTGTGATATTAGAGTGTCAATTTTAGATCTTTCCCATTTTCTCCTGTGGGCATTTAGAGCTATAAATTTCCCTCTAAACACTGCTTTAGCTGTGTCCTAGGGATTCTGTTACATTGTGTCTTTGTACTCACTGGTCTCAAATAACTTAGTCATTTCTGCTTTATTTTCATTATTTATACAGTAGTCATTCAGGAGCAGGTTGTTCAGTTTCCATGTACTTGTGTGGTTTTGAGTGAGTTTCTTGATCCTGAGTTCTAATTTGATTGCACTATGGTCTGAGAAACTGTTTGTTATGATTTCTGTTCTTTTGCATTTGCTGAGGAGTATTTTACTTCCAATTATGTGGTCAATTCTAGAATAAGTGTGATGTGGTGCTGAGAAGAATATATATTCTGTTGATTTGGGATGGAGAGTTCTATAGATGTATATTAGGGCTGCTCGGTCCAGAGCTGAGTTCAAGTCCTGAATATCCTTGTTAATTTTGTCTTGTTGATCTAATATTGACAGTGAGGTGTTAAAGTCTCCCACTATTATTGTGTGGGAGTCTAAGTCTCTTTGTAGGTCTCTAAGAACTTGTTTTATGTATCTAGGCGCTCCTATATTGGGTGCATATGTATTTAGGATAGTTAGCTCTTGTTGCATTGATCCCTTTACCATTATGTAATACCCTTCTCTTTTTTGATCTTTGTCAGTTTAAAGTCTGTTTTATCGAGACTTGGATTGCGACTCCTGCTTTTTTTTTTTTTTTTTTACTTTCCATTTGCTTGGTAAATATTTCTCCATCCCTTTATTTTGAGCTTATGAGTGTCTTTGCAAGTGAAGTGGGTCTTCTGAACACAGCACACCGATGAGTCTTGACTCTTTATCCAATTTGTCAGTCTGTGTCTTTTAATTGGGGCATTTAGCCCATTTACATTTAAGGTTAATATTGCTATTGTGAATTTGATCCTGTCATTATGATGCCAGCTGGTTATTTTGCCTGATAGTTGATGCAGTTTCTCCATAGTGTTGATGGTCTTTACATTTTGGTCTGTTTTTGCAGTGGCTGGTACTGTGACTGAATTGCAGATGATGGGCTCAGGTCGCTCCCCAATAGGATGTGTTCTTCCAGGACCTTGGTCCCTCACTCACCCAAGAATGGGGGAGAGGACCCTGCCTTGTGCAGTGAGCTCGTTTAAGCAAATATCAGACCCCAAAGAGTTTTGCAGAAAGTTATTTATTTAGGCAGAGAGAGAGAGAGACAAAAGAGAAAGAAATAGAGAAAGAGAGAGCAAGCTCCCGTGCTGTCATGAGAGGGGATCCAGAGATGGAGTCCGCTCAGATGTGGGAGAAAGGGACTTTTAACCTTGGAGTTCTTTCTGCCTTATTCAAGTTTTCTGTCCTATGAAAGGAGCTCCTTTAAACTTCTGCTGGAGTGATTGATTTTTGATTTCTGACATCTGATTTGTTGTTTGGACCACAGTTCTCCCATAGCTTTTCGTCGGCTTTCTAGACAAAGGAAACTCAACTGAGTAGTCTATCTTCCTGCGTGCATGAAAGTTAAACAAAGACCTCTAAGCTCCTGGATGGAGACTTGAAAAAAGGCAGCTAGGGCATGTCAGTGGGAAGTTCTTGCCTTTGAAATCATGCCCCACTGTGAACCCAAGGAGAGAACACATTGCCTCAGTATCAGTTTTTCCTTTCCATATTCAGTGCTTCTTTCAGGAGCTCTTGCAAGGCAGGCCTGGTGGTGACAAATTCTCTCAGCATTTGCTTGTCTGTAAAGGATTTTATTTCTCCTTCACTTATGAAGCTTAGTTTGGCTAAATATGAAATTCTGGATTACAAATTATTTTCTTTAAGAATGTTGAATATTGGCCCCCACTCTCTTCTGGCTTGTAGGGTTTCTGCTGAGAAATCCACTGTTAGTCTCATGGGCTTCCCTTTGTGGGTAATCTGACCTTTCTGTCTGGCTGCCTTTACCATTTTTTTCTTCATTTCGACCTTGGTGAATCTGACAATTGCATGTCTTGGGTTGCTCTTCTTGAGGAGTAGCTTTGTGTGTTCTCTGTATTTCCTAAATTTGAATGTTGACCTGTCTTGCTAGGTTGGGAAACTTATCCTGCATAATGTCTTAAAAGAGTCTTTTCCAACTTGGTTCCATTCTCCCTGTCACTTTCAGGTACACCAATCCAATGTAGGTTTAGTCTTTTAACATAGTCCCATATTTCTTGGAGGGTTTGTTCATTCCTTTTCATTCTTTTCTCTCTAATCTTGTCTTCATGTTTTATTTCACTAAGCTGACCTTCAATCTATGATATTCTTTTTTCTGCTTGATCATATTGGCTACTGATACTTGTCTATGCTTCATGAAGTTCTCATGCTATATTCATCAGCTTCATCGGGCCACTGTGTTCTTTTATAAACTGGTTATTCTAGTTAGCAATTCCTCTAACCTTTTATCAAGGTTCTTAGCTTCTTTGCATTGGGTTAGAATATGCTCCTTTAGCTTGGAGGAGTTTGTTATTACCCACCTTCTGAAGCCTACTTCTGTCAATTAGTGAACCTCATTCTTCATCCAGTTTTGTTCCCTTGCTGGTGAGGAGTTGTGATCCTTTGGAGGAGAAGAGGAATTCTGATTTTGAAAATTTTCAGCATTTTTGTGATCTTTCCTCATCTTCATGGATTTATCTACCTTTGGTCTTTGATGCTGGTGACCTTCAGATGTGGTTTTTGTGTGGGCATCCTTTATGTTAATGTTGATGTTTTTGCTTTCTGTTTGTTAGTTTTCCTTCTAACAGTCAGGCCCCTCTGCTGCAGGTCTGCTGGGGTTAGTTAGGGGTAAATTCCAGACACTGTTTGCTTGAGTATCACCAGCAGAGGCTCCAGAACAGCAAAGATTGCTGCCTGTTTCTTCCTCTGGGAGCTTCATCCCAGAGGGACACCTGCCAGATGCCAGCCAGAGCTATCTTGTATGAGGTGTCTGCAACCCCTGCTGGGAGGTGTCTCCCATTCAGGAGGCACAGGAGTCAGGGACCCACTTGAGGCGGCAGTCCATCCCTTAGCAGAGCTCAAGCACTGTTCTAGGAGATCTGCTGCTCTCTTCAGAGCCGGCAGGCAGGAATGTTTAAGTCTGCTGAAGCTGAATTCACAGCCATGCCTTCCCCCAGGTACTCTGTTCCAGGGAGATGGGAGTTTTATCTATAAGCTTCTGACTGGGGCTGCTGCCTTTCTTTCAGAGATGCCATGTCCAGAGAGGAAGAATTTAGAGAGACAGTCTGGCTACAGTGGCTTTGCTGAGCTGTGGTGGGTTCTGTCCAGTTCAAACTTCCTGGCAGCTTTGTTTACACTGTGAGGGGAAAACCACCTACTTAAGCCTCAGTAATGGATGCCCCTCCTCCCACCAAGCTCCAGCGTCTCAGGTCAACTTTAGACTGCTGTGCTGGCAGCTAGAATTTCAAGCCATTGGATCTTAGCTTGCTAGGCTCCATGGTGTGGAAGGGGGTGAGGATCTGTTGAGCTACATCACTTGGCTCCTTGGCTTCAGCCCATTTCCAGAAGAGTAAGCAGTTCTGTCTTGCTGGCATTCCAGGAGTCACTGGGGTACAAAAAGAAACCTCTTGCAGCTAGCTAGGTATCTGCCCAAACAGCTGCCCAGTTTTGTGCTTGAAACCCAGGGCCTGGGTGGTGTAGGCACCGGAGGGAATCTCCTGGTCTGCAAGTTGCGAAGACCCTGGGAAAAATGCAATATCTGGGCTAGGTAGCATCCTTCCTCATGGCACAGTCCCTCGTGGCTTCCCTTGGCTAGGGGAGGGAGTTCCCCAACCCCTTGAGCTTCCTGGGTGAGGCGATGCCTCACCCTGCTTCAGCTCACCCTCCGTGGTCTACATGCACTGTCTAACTAGGCCCAATGAGATGAACTGGGTACCTCAGTTGGAAATGCAGAAATCACCCACCTTCTGCATTGATCTCAATGGGAACTGCAGACAGGAGATGTTCCTATTTGGCCAACTTGCCAGCCACCCTGAATCAATAGATTTTTTTAAATTCTAATTTCTTCAGATGTCTGAAATTCCTGGGAACCACTCACTCTCCTTCACCTACAGAGCTCAATTTCTTCTCCTTACCATTCTGATCTCTCAAGTTTTTTCTGTGCTGCCTTTTGCCACAGAACACCCTGCAACTGGTCCCATTCAACACCCCTAACACACACACATAAGCAGGTGATGCACACACCATTCCCACCACCAACAGGTCCTGGACAGCCCTGTTCTCCAGCTCTGACATCCTCTGTAGTGAGAATCGGCCTGCACAAACTTTTATCCTTTCTCTCTTCTTCCACAGGGTATTGGATTTAAAGGAAAAAGAGGTTTGTGAACACACATATTATTAATTTTTTCCTCTTATTTATCCCAGCTGAAAAAGAGTAATATTAAATGTCCTTTATTATACCATGTGTCAAAACTCATGTCACAGGGTCTGTCAGTAGTACTCATTTTTTCTGCTGGATGTCAGGAATACATGACTTTTTAAAGTGTTGCTGAACTATTTTTTAAAACAAACATTTTTTTTAGAAAGGTTCTAGTATTGAGAAATACTGAGAAGATAGTACAGAGAATTCCTACATATCCTATACTCAGTTTCCCTTATTATCACCTTACAAATACTGATACATTTTTAGTTTATGTTTTATGTAAATTTCCTTAGTAAAAGAAATGTTTTTTTATTTGTTTATTCCTTTTTGTTTCAGAATTACATTCAGGATCCTTCATTATATTTAGAGTTGACCCTTGAAAAACATGGAGGTTAGGGGTACCACTCACCTGTCTGGTCGAAAATCTGAGTATAATTTTTGACTCCCCCAACCTTAACTGCAAATAGCCTACTGTTAACCTGAAGGTCTACCAATAACATGAACAGTTGATTAATACATATTTTGTGTATGTATTATCTACTGTATTCTTACAGTAAAATAAACTAGAGAAAAAGAAAATATTATAAAATCATAAGGAAGAGAAAATATATTCACTATTCACTAAATGGAAGTGAATCATCGTGAATCATCTTTATCTCTGTCAACTTCACATTGTGTAGACTGAGTAAGAGGATAAAAAGGAGGGCTTGGTCTTGCTGTCTCAGGGGTAGCAGAGGCTAAGGAAAATCCACATGTAAGTGTACATGTGTATTTCACACCTATGTTGCTCAAAGGTCAACTACAGTTGTATGTCTCTTTAATCTTCTTCTATTGGCTGTGACAGCTCCTCAGACTCTCTTCGGTTTTGATAATCTTGACACTTTTAAAGAGCATCAATCAGATATTTTGTAGCATCTCCTTCAACAGGGATTTGTCTGATATTTTTCTCATGATTAAACTGGGGCTATGTGTTTTGGGGAGGAAGGCACAGAGGTAAAGTGCCATTTTCATCACATTGTGTCAACGGCACATACTATCAACATTACTTATCATGGTTGATGTTGACCTTGATCCTCTGACTGAGATATTGCTTGTTAGGTTTATCTACGTGAAGTTACTTTTCCCTTTTCCACTCTTCATAGGTGAACTACAGAACCAAGTCTTCATAAGTTAAATTAATTATATTGCAGCTTTTAGAGTATAAGATTAGTTGATATAACTAAAAAAAAAATCCCTTGCTAAAATATTAAATAACAAAGATTGGCATAATTTACCCAATTAAACTTCAGTTTGCTTTTCAAAATTTTAGAGGTGTTTCAATACTTTGGCTCAATTCTGGGGAGAATGATATAAAAGGGCATTCTCTAGTAAGGTCAGGTTGTTTTAATAAAGATTTTTTATGTAATTCGTACACAAACTATTTGGAAAATCAGAAGAAATCAGATTTTATGTGTAGCAAAGCAAAATGATTATATTGTTCACATGCATTCAAAAATAGAGAAAGTATATATAAAGAAAAGGAGATAGAATATATCTAAAACTTAATGGAAAACATCTGGTTATAACAGCTACGTAAAGGAATGTTTTCTATAGTAAAGTCATTTGTATCATCATCATAAACAACACTCATAACAGGCATTATTCAACTAAAATGAAATTAAATTTGAAAGACAGCATAATATCACTAAAACAAAATTACGAAGATTTGAAGAAAGAACTCTACATCTTTTCTTTTGTAAATTCTCTTATCTCTCTTGCTACTTTAGTTCTTTTCTCTTTTCATTTAAATTCCATCTTTAATAAGATAGTTCAAATGGTCACATCTTAACAATAGATTTAAAGAGTTGGCACCATCATTAAGGGGTTGCCAATGTTCAAACTTCTGTCTGGGATAAAATTGAAATAAGGTTTTAAACTCTTATTTTATTTTCTATTTAGTTTTAAGTAATAAAACATTAGAAAAACTCTTACATTGGTGTGAAACCACAGTAGGATTAAGAAGCAACTTAGACGGGCAAGTTCCCAGCGCTCCACTCTGAAAGGTCAATAAACATTCTGGAATAAATGAGGAATATGGTGCCAGTTAAGAAAGGCCTTCTCATTCAACTTCCAGAATAACCAGAGAAATAGAAAGTACTGTGACTGCAAATAGATTTTTTTTTAAGTCCTTGCAGATATGCTCTTGATCAAGAGCATCAAACTCTCTGAAGTCAGCTGGAATACAGTCATACAAAGTCAGCAGTCTCAGCAGAATTTCTGAAAAGTAATCATGGATGTCAAGTCCATTTTACAAGGAAAGTTATTTGTGATTACCTAAATTTTAGGAATTACAATGCTTCCGAATAAGTTGTATCATGATAGGAAACAGCATGTAACAAAATATGTGATAAATTCCTTATTTTGCCTCATTTATTTATAATATTTGTGAATATTAAATAGGATGAATGTACATGATATAAGATGGAAATGGACTATATGGTATCCAGTGAAAAATCTCCCCTTTTCCCGTGTGCCTCAGAAACCATTCCACTCCTCAAAGACAGCCAGTGTTCCTAAACTTCAGGAGATATTCCATTCATTTCTAAAATTATCCACAGAAATCTTATTCCACATAAATGGCAAAATGCTACAAATGTTGTTCTGCACCTTGTAACTTTTTTCCCTAAAAACATCTTGGAAAACTTTCCATATCACAAATACGGAATTTCATATTTTTTAAATGGTTCATAGGGTATTGCATTATGTGGTTGAATGATAATATATTAACTCTCACTGATGGACATTTTAGTTGTTTATAAGCTTTGACATTATAACTGATGTTCTAATTAATCTTCATGATACATCATGTCACATGTATTCTTAAAATACCTGTCAAAACTACTTTATTGTGTATATTTTTTACTAACTGAAAACCAGCTTTTCTTTAGACTTTAAATAAAAAACTTATTTTTATAGAATATCAGTTTGAACAAGTAGGTGAGCAGTAAATATACTGAGGGCCCCCACACGCCACAATTTTGCCTTAGGTTTTTAGTGTTTTTCCTAAGATAGTTTTCATATTCGGAGACGCCAATCAAGATACAAGGTCAGAAAAAAAAGAGGGAGTTTTTTTTTAATTATGAATTTATTTATAAGAAGGTTTTTAAACACTACAGAAATCATCCTACTTACTTATACATGTGAGAAATGATCAACTTCTTGACACTAAAACTTTACCAAAAGTTCCAAGGCTTATCATTACCATTCACATAGACATAAAATGGGTAAGATCAATAGCAGCACATACCATGATGGGATATAAGAAAGATTCCTCTGTTCTACCTAAGTAGGATTAGAATCACAGAGACTCAGTGTTAGGCATCAGTGACCTCTAGTTACCATAGGTTAATAGGCTTCTGTCAATACTAAGGCAAAAAAATTTCTGGCCAGAAGAGGTGAAATGCTGCTGGAAGAAAAACGAAAACACCTTTCTCATGACCACTGAGTTATTCTTAAACAGCTGACAGGAGACTAGATAGGTGAAAACCTGAGGAGGCATCCCACAACTAGAGAGATAATTTGCAGGAAAAAAAATGTGGCAATCAAATACAAGATCTTAAGAAATGATGTTCATTAAGTCATACAGATTCAAGTCCTACTGCAGGAGACCTCTAGGAACACTAAAGATAGAGGACAAAGGTAACCAGCAATGTATAATCATTATTTTAAGTTCTTTTTGTTGAATGATCTATGTAATGACCTGAGTTTTATAAAAGAATTCCAATTTCAGATACTTTTATTCTTTTTAATCAAGGAAGTTTCCTGAAGATATTATTAAATATGATATACATGTTAAATTGTTAGGTTTTATATTAAAAATCAATTAAAAATTATTAGAATTCTGCCTTTTTTCAATTAAAAAATGGGTATAGGATCTGCATAGACATGTCCCCAAGTAAGATGTACAAGTGAGCAACAAGCACGTGAAAAGATACTCAAAATCATTAGTTATCAAGATGATGCAAATCAAAAGCAGAATGAGATATTACCTCACAACCATGAGGATGGTTAAAATTTAAAAAGTACAATAATAATAAGTGTTGGCAAGGACACGGGAAAATTGGAAACCTCACATGCTACTAGTGGAAATGTAAAATGGTACTGCCACTTTGGAAAATAGTCTGGTGATTAACTGCTGAAATCGTTAAACATGGAGTTACAAAAGGACCCAGCAATTACACTTCCAGGCATATCCCAAAAAGAAATGAAATGTGGCCACACAAAAACTAGCACATGAATGTTTATAACAGCATCATTCACAATAGTCAAAAGGTAGAAACACCCCAAATGTCAATCAACTGATGAATGGATGAATAAAATGTGGTATAGTCATAAAATGGAATATTTGTCCATAAACAGGAATGAAGTACTGATAAATGCTACAACATGAATGAACCTTGGAAACATTATGCTAAGCAAAAGAAGCCAATCACAAAAGACTATATATTATATAATTCTATTCACATGAAAGTCCAGAACCTCGAAATTCATAGAGACAGAAAGTAGATTAGTAGCTGCTTAGGGGTAGAGCAAGAGGAGTATAAGACAGGGGGTTGTCTTTGTTTGTGTTGCTATAACAAAATATCTGAGACTGGATAATTTATAAAGAACATACATTTATTTCTCATAGTTCTGCAGGCTGGGAACTTTAAGATCAAAACACCACTAGGTTCATTTTCTGGTGAGAGGCCAGTCTTTACTTCCAAGATGGTGCCTTGAATATTATAACCTCTAGAGGGGAGAAAAACCATGTTCTCGCATGGTAGAAAGTGGAAGGGCAAAAATGGATGAACTCCCTCCATCAAGCCCTTTTGTAGGAGCACCTAATTCCATTCATGAGGGAGGAGCTTTCATGGCCTAATCACCTCTTAATACTATCACATTGACAATACCTGAATTTTGGAGGTGACACATTCAAACCATAGCAGGGGTGATTACTAAAGTGCAGTTTCTTAATGAGGTGATGAAAATGTTCTACAAATTGACATGGACTATCTGTGACTATGGTAAAAACCACTGTGTTGTAGACTTTAAGTGTATGACTTGTGTAGTTTGAGAATTATATCTAAATAAACCTGTTTTTTTAAGTCACCCACTCCCCAGGAAAAAAAAAAATTTGACCTTGTTATATAATTCTGCGTCTGCTCTAGTTTATTTAAATAATCTCTGCTTTCTGGGAGAATTAGCAGTTTCGTAATAAGACAAGGGACAGTTTTACAGAGAAAGAAATAATCACAGTGGTCTTTTTAACCTTCTGCATAATCAAGCACCATTGAACATTTAGCAGCCAACTGTCAGAAGCAGCTTCTGCCAGAATATTCTAAAGCATTCATGAAGAATGAGTTATCCTGATTTCTAACTTGTCAGGGTGAGAAAAACACAGCTGCTTTCAATGGAAAGAAAATTAGATTGAAAAAAGAAGGGGCAAAGAAATATCCCTATTGTTCATGGAAGTCTCTTTTTTACTAGGTTTCCAAAGTCTATAGACTATCAGGAAATGAAACTCTTTACCTGTTATTTCTACAAACCTATTTACAACTGCTGCTGTATAAAACCATGAACATATAGGAAAATTAGGGAGACATTCTTCTCATCTAACTGAATTTCGATTGTGCACTCAGTCTGCCCTCTTTTCAGCTTCGTGGGGGTTCTCTGTTCCCTTCACTGCTGTCTCTCAACCTTCAGTGTCAATGGGGACATGTGGGAAACTCTGAATCTCTTCAGTGCTACCAACGGGCGTGAGGGAACCGAAGGAACGGG
>CAUYLG010070555.1:0-25583 GCA_963573385.1 Cacajao melanocephalus
CAAGAAAAAGAAATAAAGGGTATTCAGTTAAGAAAACAGGAAGTCGAATTGTCTCTATTTGCACATGACTTGATTGTATATTTGGAAGACCCCATCGTCTGAGCCCAAAATCTCCTTAAGATGATAAGCAACTTCAGCAAACTCTTAGGATACAAAATCAATGTGCAAAAATCTTTTTATTAAAATAGATGTTTCATCAGTGATCATAGATGAAGTAACTTTAGAATTTGAAGTTATGATTCAAAGCATTTGTCAGTTCAGAAAATCAGCTAGTTGATAGCAAATTAAAGTTCAATAAGGAAAAATTAGGGCAGGAGAAATAAAACAGATAAAAATGGCCAAAACAATGTTTGTAGTATCTGCTTCTACATGCATTACCTGAAGGAAAATCCAGGGCCATAGGGAATATGACGAAATTTTTTCACAGCACCGCTTTAATATAGTAAGAACTGCTCACAAATGCAAAAAAAGGAAGAAAAAAAAAAGCAAGCCCTGCTTCAATTGATGCTCTGTTCTAAAAAGACTATTAACACTTTAAACTGTTAAGAATTAAGAGAGAGTACATACCTTCTTGGGAGATATTAAATGTTCATTTTCATTATTTACTCCAATTATTTGAGCATACATTGAGAGAGTTACTACTGATCTTTCCTCAGTGAAACAGAGAATATATTTAGGAAGCTGGGTTGTTTCCTAATAGCAACAACCAGTTCTGATTCTCTGGGCACGAACTAGATGTTCAACAATTCAACTCAATTCTGACACTAACTACCTGGAGTTAGCATCACATTTCACAGGTTTAAGGGCTCAGTTCCAACAGACTGCACTCAGTTTAAATATCAGTTGCAAGTATTGCACTCTGTCTAACTTAGCTATAATGTCAGAGGTTCCCACAGCCCTCCTAGTCAGGCTTGATAACTTGCTAGAATAACTCACAGAACTGAGTAAGGCACATCAAATCATATTTCCAGTTTACTATAAAGGATACAGCACAGGAACAGCCAAATGGAAGAGATGCATAGGGCCATGTATGTGGGGATTGCACAGAGCTTCCACACCCTTTCTAGATGTGCCACCCTCACAGCATCCTGAAGTGGTCACCAACCTGGAAGCTCTCTGAACCCCATTGGTTAGGGGGTTTTATGGCGATTTCATCAAAAAAGCATAATGCATTATTAATTCAGTCTCCTGTCCCTCTTATCTCCCTGGAGTTTGGGGGGTGGGACTGAAAGTTCCAAGCTTTTAATTATGGTTTGGCCTTTCTGGCAACTAGTTCCTATCCTGAAGCTTCCTAGGGGCCTGCCATGAGCTCCCTCAGGAAATTCTAAGGGATTTAGGAGGTTTGTGTCAGGAATTGGGGACAAAGGCCAAATATATCTTCCTTTTTATGCCACGGAAGTTCATTTTTCTTCTGTGAAACATTAGGGGAAACAGAATTATCTTTATTTTTCCAATGATACTTTGAGGATAGGAATGCTGTTCTAAAATTAAGAAGGCATACATTTATAAACACGCACACACACACACAAATGTGAGGAAACAGTTTTAAAAACCTGGTTTTGTTTGGTTGTATGTTGTAGTTCTGTGTATGTTTTACGTGTGGTTTATATCCTGTAAGCCTGTGCTAACCCTCTTTATTAGCAATTATTTCTTTTCATTTGTGATGCAAATCTAATTAATGTTCAGACAAATGACCCTGACCTTGATATAGTTACAATCCAGAAGAATTTTATAATTTGGTCTTTCTTTCTGATGGCTGATATTCAGCCTGATTTTAACACTATTAACAAATCATATGCAGCAACTTAAAAATCAGAACATTTAATAAATCAGGTTGCTTAAATCAGTTAATTAAATATCTCTACAGGATGACAGGGAATTTGCTGTGTTTTTATTATCCAGAGAACTTTGTCCTCTTGTGCTAATAAACTGTTTTTTCTAGTTTTTTTCTTTTGGCCTGGAATCCTACTATTTATATCAAATGAGAGATTCTTTTCTAAATGAAACACCTTTGAATAAGTAACTTTTAAAAAAATCAGTATCATTTTATATATTAGCAGACTGACTTCTTGATGAGGGTCTCAAAAACCATATGTTTGTGCTGTGCACATAGGGTACTTTTCTGAGAGTAATGAGTGTCAGAGTCGACTGCTCCCATTGCTGATGACAGATGGAGGATGATCCAGGGAGTAAAATGGTTGTTGAAAAAGCTAAAATAAGTGGAGCTATAATTCTGATTAGTTTGTTCATCTTAATCGTACCTAGTCGTTGGAGTAGTCAACAGCTGTGAAAATACAAGGCTGTATACTTTGATTTTGGAAATCTGGTTTCTTTAAATTTTTAATTATAATGTGTTGTATGTTCATTGCAAAAAATTAGAAAAATAACAAAGAAATGAAGATTAGAGGATAAAAATCAATAATTCTATAGTTAGAGATATATTTTATTTACTTTTTTGTATTCCCCATTTTTCAAGTAACTAGGGTCCTTCTGTACATATAATTTCATGTCCTCATTTGTTGTACTTAACACTTTTGCAGGCTAATAAAAAATTTCTGAAAATCTAATTTGTAATGGCTAATTAATATTCATTTGTATAGTCATACCATTATTAATTTAACTATTTGTCAGTCCATTTTCAATATTAACAATAATGCTGTGATGAACATATTTTACACAGATTTTTGTGTTCATTGCTAATTATAATTTAACAGCATTAAGCTGTTTGTTAGATTGTACATTTTCAGTGCCAAATTACAGGTTATCAGATAGTTACACATTGCTGTGGATGGGAAAAGACCTGAGAAGATTTTACATGGTGGTATATGAGTTGTTCTTTAAGGGGTGTGCAGTCAGGGCTTGGGCAGCTATATATAAGAAAGTCAGGGCATCACAGGAGTAGAAAATTTATGAGCAGAGATGCGTACAGGAGTACACTTGGGCTGTAGCTGTTTGGTTGAATGTGATCCAGTCATAATGGAAGGATAGGCTAGGAAAATGAAAGGAAATAAAGTTTGAAATGTAAGGTGAAGAATTTGAAATTGTGTTGATAGGATAGGTGGGGCAACTGAAAGTCCTGAATATTCTGGGTCATCTTACTTTTAGATCTTCATTAAACATTTTTACTTAGCATATTTTATGTACACAACTCTCATGATAATCTAATGAAGCCTGGCAGAGGCCACAAGGGGCTTATACTTCAGTAGGAATGGTATTAAGCCAGTGTATGCTGTGGTCTGTCATGTGGTCTTCATAAGTATGTTTATATTTTAAGACTGTGACACATCGTTGGTTTGGAAAAGTATGCTCACAGTGATGATTGAAAATTTTTGGAAGTAAAGAATAAGAATAGACTCCCAACTTAAATGATGCAAATATTTAAAAAGATTATTCTCCATATAGATTGGAGAGGGCTGGCTTGAGGCAGGAATAGCAGGTAAAAGGTTCATTACAGAATGCAAGATTTAACAGAATGGGTTGGAGGAAAGGAAGGACTTAAATTTATACATAGATGATTGAATTTAATGGTTCTCATTATTCATTGGACTCTTTTCAAAATATAAAAGCCTTCAAAATATAAAATATATTTCAAAATATAATGCCAAAGATTTGCTGAATCAGAATTTTGAGGGAATGTATTTTAAAAGCTCCCTCAGAGATTCTGATGTATGTCTCTGGTTAGAAACAACTAAATGAATTAGTGTGTGTGTTTTCCACCCCAAGAAGTTGTCAAATTGTCTAAACCTAGTATTGAATGTTAATATATTTAATATACATGTGTGTGTGCATTTTTCTTCTGCATAATTTTCTCATACTGTTTTCAATCCCTGAATTTTTTTCTGTTACTTGGTGTCAAGTTTTATTATAAACTTATTAATTGGTGTTACTTTGCAAAATCAATTTTAAGCAAATGAAATGCACTGCACACGTTAAAAAGAATTCTATAACTTTTTTCTTATTAAATGATAGGGACAAAAGCCGGGATGGATGTTCAAAAATGGTACTTGAGAACTTCAAAGCTAGCTCTGGCCTTGGCAATTATCCGCTCAAAACCAGCAGACAAAAGCAGCAGAGAATACACAGAGCACCTTGCTATGTTGCTGTCTGAGGAGTCATCGAAATGGAGATCAAAAGTTGAAGTCTTGGAAGCTGAAGTTTTGCAATTACGTCAAAAACTTCTTATGAGCAGGATTTGTTCAGGATTTTTTAAGAGTGGTGAGTATATAAAATCGCCTTTTGGTAATATGTCAAACTGTTTTATTTCAGCTGCACAATTATTTAGAAATGGATTACCAAAACATGAAAATTTTTAGTTTCCATGAAAGCTCAATATCTTCTTCTAGCCTTATAACTTTTTTTTTCTTTCTTTTTTTTTTAACTTCTGGTCATTCATTAAAATTTTATTGTCACTCTCGAATGAATGGGGCTACATTTGACTTTGTAATGAAGTTAGAAAATGGAAATAGTATAGATGTGAAGGCAATAAGGTCTTTTAAAATATCATTGTTCAACTTTTTTACTATACATTTTATTTTGCTTTTATATTCAGTAGTTCATCTAGCAGTTCAATGTGAAATACCAGCTATGGGCTAGGGATGTGTGGGTGGTAAGGACCCCAAAACACATAAAAGGAGGTGCTGTCCTTGCTACTATCTTCCATTCTAGCAGAGATGACAGACAAATGAATAATTAACCTAGTTGTGATACATACTGTAATAGAAAGACTGACAAAATACAGAAGAGGAAATTATTCTTTCCGCCTAGTTTCTGGGAAGGCTTTTTACTTCTGGGTCTCAAAGTTCTGTCCACTTGTCAGTGAAATGGTTACAGAGCATCTACTAAGATGCAGGAGCATGAGCAAAGGCACAGGAGTAGAGAAACACATAGTATATTCAGAATACTGCCACCATTCCGTTTCAGAATGACCAAGACACTTGTAAGGCAGAGACGTCATGGGGGAGAAAGGTAGAGAGGGAGTTTGGGACTGGATTCAGAAGGGCCTTGAATGTCAACCTAAGGAATATTTTACTGTATTACTTATCAGTAAGTTGACCATACAATTTACGGTTTTTACTAGGACCCTTGTGAGGGTGAAATGAAGTATCTATTAATAATTACACTGGGAACACAGGGGCAAACCTGGGTTTACTTGAGCAAACTAGAATATGTGGTCACTCCATTAATCAGGAGCCACTGGGCTTTTTAAAGCAGAAGATTGACATTCATGATTGGGGAACATAATTCTGGCAAGTTAAAACAAAAAACATAAATCATACAGTGTTACTACTTTGCAGAAAACTCTTTCCTGGCTTCTAATTAGGGTTCACATTAGATTCAGACTTCCGATAGTGGCCGAAAATGCTGTGGGTGATTTCACCTCTACTCACCTCTCCCACCTCATCTCACACACTCTCACCGTTATCAGCGAGGCTCTAATCAACATGGCCTTCCTTCCAGCCCTTGAAATCTCTTTATTGCCGTGGACCTCTCTTAGGTAGTTCTTCTCTTTGACTCTTTGGGCCTGGTCTCTTTCTTAGGTCTTATTCTAAGTGACAATTTCTCAGTGAGGTATTTCCTGACCTCTCTAGTGGACCCCCACTGGTTATTCCCTACAGAAGTACCTCCTGTGTAGTATTTACTTATTTATTTACTTGGTTGCAGGTTTATCTCCTGAACTAGAGCTTAAGTTCATGGAGGAGAGACCTTTCATTTTCTTAGGTCTCTTTACTTATTGCCCAGCTCAAAGCCTGACACATAGAAGGTACTCAGCAAATATTCGTCCAATGAAAAAGGAACATAGAGGATGTTTTGGCTATAGTGGTGATTCGAGGCAAGGAGACCAGTTTTTAAAATTTTGACCAAAGCCCACATGAGGAATAGCGAGTTGAACTAGGTTTATGATAGTGAGGACAAAAAGGGCAGACATGTATGAATGAGTTCAGAGTAGACACTTCTATAGACATTTATGAATGGTTTCAGAGGGTGGTTAAAGGGGACAGTATTTAGGATAATATCTATACCTAAATAGGGTTTCCCTCCTAGCCTACTAAATAGATTGTGCTACTTTGAACTCAGATGGTGAACACAGAAATAAGCTTAAGGATAAAAGGTTGATACCAGGTTTTTCTGAGTGTAGGCTAATTCCTGGAATATGGATTACCTAGAAGGAAGATGGAAATATGGTCAGAGATGATGAGCAGGCTGAAACTACAGACGCAGACTTAGGATTTGTTGGATTTAAGGAATAGTGAAGTGATCGCCATAGATGAGACTCAAACTGAACAGAGCCATGAGTGTGGGTGGGAAGCCTGCAGATTCCAATATTTCAGGGGTAGCAGAGGAAGGTGAGTCATTATCACATTAATAGTATGCAGGTGTAGGGCGCACATACATGCTGTGGGTAATAGGAGACTTTAGTTTTGGGAATTATCATGAAAATCCAGTAGAGTCCTTTTGGTAATGGGCTCTTTGAGTGTATCTAGTGAATGAATGGCAAACATAGTCAATTTTTCTTCATTTATTTCCTTTGGAGTTATACAATTAATATAATATCTCAAATGTTAAAATTTCCAGGAATCTTAAACTCTGACTATCATAAACATCTGTGATATCACAACTCTTGTTTACTATCCAAGAGTCGGTTCATAATGCTGGTATAATGTGCATGTTATGTTTTTGTAACATGAGTGTGCCTAATAGAAGGAACCTAGGTGATAACTTGCTTTTATGCTGTACACTTTCAGTTATAGTGCCTGTGAGAAAAATTTTCAACAATCATATAGTTAAAGTCAATTTTACTCATGGCAGGAGTTGCAGGTACAATGTTTCTGTGTAGATGTTTGGAAGTAATCTGTTTCTCTGTTAACTTAAATTTCGAAAATGAGGAATACATGAATAGATTTAGATAAAAGGAGTAATTATTAAAGGAGAGAGAAAAAATATACAAAAGGGGAGCATACAATGACAGGAAAATAAATGAAGAACATGGCAGCTATGTAAGGATGACAGGAAATAGTGGCATGCCTTGCTCTAAGAAAACTCCGTACCTGAAAGTCAAAACTATATCACAGGTGTATTTAAATTATTAGATTTTTTTTTTGCTAGAATTTTCAGTTGCTTTATATGTGCAGCTGTTATTGAGTGTTTAGAGATAGCAGGTACTTAATAAATGTAGAATTAAGTGATTCCTGACAGATTGTGTGGCTGGGGAACTCAGTTTACAGCGTTGACTATTCATTGAAGCCACCGAGCAACCCAAAATTAAATAAAGCAAAATGAAAATGGCAAAATAAACCAACAAAAAAGTGTGATATGCTTTTTATACAGCATTTCAGGAACTCAGCTATATTGGTATTCTTTTTTTTTCTACAGCTTCTTAATGAGTATACCTCTTTATTATATTTACTAGAGGACTAGACTGTATAGACAGGAGATGAATAGAGATTGATTATTGAATTATGCCACATTTTCATTTTACTTAAATGCTCTTTAGTAATTTATGGAATGAAAGAGTGAAAAACAAAAGAAAGGAAGGAAGAGAAAGGATTCTGCATATCCAATGACACTTTTTTCGACATCTTTTTGGTGATGTATGGCAGGCACAGTTAATCATCTTCCCAGTCTATGGGAGACAAAAATAACAGTGAAAACCTATGCTCTTTTTCTTTATAAAAGATTACATACATTTTATTTTATAGAATCTCTTTTTAAATTTATTTTTATCAATTTTTTAATTTCATCAACACTACAACAGCCTCCTTTTAAAGAGGGACTCTTAATGTTGGCAAGGATTTAGCCTAGGTCTGAGAAGGTAGATGAGAAAGACTCACAGCACAGAGACTAGCCAGGAAGATGTTAGTGGCTATTTCTAAACTGGACTAGGGATTGAAAGGTTTATAATGACAAGAGCAGGCCTTTGTTAATGGGAAAAATGGCATAGAACTTCCGTGGGCAGATACAGGATTACAATCTGAGAGTGCGTGTGGGTGGGGCAGGGGGAATCTGGACAGTTGCTATTATACTACATGGTCATGTGATATTCAAAGGAGAGAAGTGGATGGATGAAGTGTCAAGTTTGTGCCTTTTTGCCTACAACTTTAAGTAGTTAATGCATTCATAAATCATAGATAGGCTACTGGATGAGCAATAGGCTAGAGTGAAAAGAAAGTAAGAAAAAATCAAACTAAATTAATTTATTGATGTACATGTTTATTTAGTAAATGTTCATTAAGTACAAGGCACTTGTATAGAGAGCTTAGGGTAATAGAGGTGGAGGGCAGTATGTAGAGCAGTATAAGTAGTTATGGTTGAATTCGGTTCTAAGTTTTGGGTCCTGAGAAATAACCAATCCAGCCAGATGGCTTTGGAAGCTTCCTGATCCTGGAGCTCACATTGCTCAAGTTGGTCCCCTCACTTCTCTTTTCTGCGTTATAGCCTGAAGACTGAATTCTCACTGCTCTACTGCCTCCCCAGTTCTTACTTTCTCATCTTGTGTAAACATGGATTCAGGAAACAGTTTTTAGCTAAACTGGTGGTGACAAGAGGACAGAACAGGGGCCAGATATTGCAGCAGCCCCATCTTCATCCTGACAGATCCAGGATGGAGCTTGCCTTAGTTTTCTGATGACTGTTTTCCTGGTCTCACCCCATGTTGGCCTCTGTTTCACCTCTTTGTTGTCACCCTGTTCCAGACCATGTACTGAGGAAACATTGCAAATAACTGACTTACCGACAAAACTGTGGAGCTCAGCATTTGTAAGTTGGGGCATTCACTGTTTTACAGATGCTGAAAGAGTGTGAAAATTGAATGCATAAGCATTTCTTTCTCAGTTTCCATATAAGCTTTCATAATATAAATTGTCTAATACAATAATGATGGAAGTTTAAAATTGTAATTGATTTAAAACATACAGGAATAATACACATAAACATAAGAAGGTGTGTCTTTAATTTGATAGAGATTCTATAATAATTTAAAGTAAAATTTATAATTATACATTAGATATGTTTTACTCATTATATAAAATTGAATTAATCTTTGGATATTAGAGACAGTCAACATGCAAAGAAATTAAAAATTTAAAAAGCTCAGAGTATCAAATGGCTTTAATAATGACAAAGCAATACTTTATAAATGTAAACATTTTAATTATCGTAACAGGTGCTGACACTGGTAGGGATGATGTGTAGAGATTAGGAGTTAGAAGGGCCACATACTGGCACAAGGAACTGGGGCTGAAAAAGCAACAGTGCTTCAGAGGCTGGACTTAGGTTAGGGCATTCTACAGTATGCAGCATTCTTAAGATAAATCATTATACCGCCCAAATCTGTTCCTAGTACTTGGTTCTAAATTTCATTGTATTATACAATCATTTTTTTGGTCTAAACTGGGTTCCAGGAAGGTATATTAGAAGTCCCGGTAATGTTCACGTTAGGTAGACTCTACTTTCTGTGTATCTCTGGAATCTGCATTTCTCTCCATTCCTGATGCCACTTCTTTGGTCTTACTTAACTTATCCCAATTAGACTGGCATGCCTTTAGTTGTAGCCTTTGCCCCTTTCTAGTCTAAATTGCAGTCTAGTCTCAAGTCATCTTATTTCAGATATAATCCAAAGGCCCCAAACTGGACTACAGACTTCTCCAGAATTTGATGCTTACTTACTTCTCCGGCCCAACCTGTCACCACCACATCCAACACATTCTGCACTGAGACGTACTAAGTTTCTTTCACTTATTTGAGTGAGACTTCTTGCTCAGCTCCAGGCTTTTACACATATATTCTCTCTGTAGGATATGTTGGTCTGGCTGTGTACTATTCTTTCTTTTCTGATCCAGTTTCAATATCGCTTTTGTCTTTACTACTTCCCTAGACTAGATTAGGTTCTCCTCATGTGGGTCCCATAATATTCTGTACTTTAGTATATGTGAGCTAAATTTTAATTGTTTAAGCAGTCTGTCTTCCCTGTGAGACCCAAACTGTATGCTTCAGAGACTATTTTCATCCCACTGTATTTCTTTTATTATTTTTTTAATTTTTAATTTATTTTACTTTAGGTGCACTGTATTTCTATAGTTAGCACAGTTCCTGTCATAGTTGGTGGTTATTTGGTGAATAAATAAGTTTAGAAATGATCTATATGAGTGTTCATACCAGGAACAAAATGGCCTTCGTAATCTGTAGTTTCTAGATATCTGCCAAGCCCCTGTAACAGTGGAAGTAGAATACAGAGAGCAAGATCCTGAATTCAGGAACAAGACCCAGTAAAGCAGGTTATTAGGGCTTCTGACTTTAAGAGAGCCACACATGTTTATAAGTAGTTTAATGAGAACCGGACAAATGAAGAATGACAAGGTTAGCTTCTCATCAGTGCAACAAAAGGCTAAAACCATTTAAAGTACTTTTGCATTCCTAGGTCTTTACTTAATGTGATTTTTTTTTGGGAATAGCTTAATGCTATAGCAAACTGCAATCATCTTTATGTTTAGAATTACTTTTTTTTTTTTTGCAGGTTTTATTTGTCTTTTAAGTGTCCTATTTATCTGTTTTTGAATGTTAAGATTCTACTAGAAATCCAAATGTACCACGAGGATTCTGGATTTAATATGGTTCCTAGAAATCTTGAAATTTATTTTTTAGCATAAATTTAATGTGCAGTGAATAAATTCAGGTAGATAGTTCTGGACTTTAGGCTGGAAAAATGTATAGTATAATATCAATCCCATTATCAAATAGAAATAGAAATTAGATAAACGAGTTAAATGGGGTAAGCCTGAGAGTCTCTGCATCTCAGATACGATTCCAAGTCATATTGATGCTGTTGGTCTGAGAACCACTATTTGACAAGCAAGAGACTGTGTGTAGGCGATGAGGGGGCGGTGGTGGGCGGGGCGGGGCGGGGCGGGGCGGGGCGTGGAGGTGCCTGGAGGTGCCCCGAGGTGCGTGGCGGTGCGGTGCAGTGCGGTGCGCAGCGGGGCGGGGAGGGGCGGGGCTTGGCTTGGCTTGGCTGTGAAGGGAAGAAAAAGAGGTTGGTAGTTGAGGAGAGTGAGAATGGAAGGACGGCATGCTGGTACTTTGGGAAGGAACCAGCAGAGAAAGAAAAGTAGACGATACAGAAGGAAGAGGATAACAAAAGAATCGGTGGCTCAGGGTCTTAAACGTAGAACTACAGAGCACAAATGGAAAGACTCATTCTGGATCTCAAGAATATGTCACCATCTCTTTTTCTGAGACTCTTCTGAAGGTAGGAGTAGTGTTTTATCTGTGTTTTTGCTGAGTTCATTTCTTCTAGGGGCTATTCTTTAAAGTTTATTTTCTTCTCCCACTTCTCCCCCAGTGTCCTTTATTCAGAAAGCTGTCTCCTGGCCCCATTGTTTCTTTTTTCAACTGCCTTTCGGTTTTCGTTCTTGAATTTCTTTCCATGCTGCTGAAACTCTTGTCTGAGAAGTCATCTTCACCTCTTGCCTTGATTACAGATAAAGAAATGAGGAAAATATGTTATCTAAAAAGTTAAATATAAAGTAAATGGAGTGAGGTTCCTATAGAATTCTAGAAAAATGACTTTCAGTACTTTAAGGTAGTTCATTGGATCAGTGAGGTCACCACAAGCTGCATGAGGATCAGGTGGGAAGTTGTTAGAAATGCAAATTCCCAGAGCCCACCATTTCTGATTCAATTAAGAATCAGAAACTCTAAGTGGGGCTCAGCAGTTTGTAGCTTAACAGGCCCCCCAGGTGATTCTGATGAATACTGGAGTTTGAGAATTACTGGTTTAAACAAAAGTGAAACATGTTCAGGGAGCATAAAAACGAATTTTACCAGAAGAGAGTCAATGGAAAGGTAATCATTCCCTATTCAAAACACCTGATTGCAGCAAATTGAGAGGGATTTGTAGGCCAGCTTTGAAAGATTTCTCCGTAGCAATTGACATTTGGCTCCCGATCACCGAAGAATAAATGTTTATTAAGAGCCTGATTGAGCGGAGTGGCAGATATGAAAGAAAATGAACAACAACAAAAAAATAGTAGTTCTAAAATGACCCTAACAACTATGTTTGATACTGTTTCATACTGTTCAGTGCAATATGTATATAAGCATAATAGGGATCTAATGATTGGGTTTTGTTGAAGAACTCTCTCCCTCTTCTTCATCTTACTGCGTTCCTTTGTTCTTAATAAGCACCCATATGTGAGTTATATAAAATATCCTTTTTTTTTTTTTGGCAGGGGAATACATCTTCTTTCTTATAGCAACTTCAAATAATTTTAGAGACATAGTGTAGGGGAAACATTTTGGATAGGGAATTCACTGCATTGTATACTGGAAACCAGTAAAAATCTTAAATGCTAATTATACTATTATTTCAATCCATAGAAAGGTACATAAAGTGACATAGCTAAAAAGAAATGTATTGCACAAATGAATGCCAACATGTTGTAGGCAACAAATTTACTTGTAAATCAAGTTTAAAAGTAATATCACACATGTGGAACTATAAACACACATACTTGCATTATGTGCTGAGTCATACTGAAAACTAAAATAGTAATCTTGATATAACGTGAATTTGAATGAATTCCTAAATAGAATATGCAGACAAAGCACATGTATAAATAAAAGTGGTATGAAACCAGCAGAGAAGTAGAACACTTGGGAATGAGGATCTGTAGAGGGAGGCCCAGTGTGTATGTGGGATCCACATTGGCTGTATGTGATTTGGGTGGTAGCACCCACTCATCACAGGAAGGGGAATTATTGCATTTTTCTTATATTACAAGTCAGTGGTGGTCTTTTCATATGAATCTCCTGTTACGGAAACATTGTTTACATGAATTTTACATTTAAATTGTGTGTGGGCATTTATTAGCATTGACTTGGTAATTAAATATGTGAGAGAATACCACTGTTGAGGGATGTGTGCACTGTGAAGTAGACGTTGAAGTGTTGTGACCTTCTTTCAGTCATTGAGCAGATCCATTGTTTCACATTTTTGTGGACCCGGAAAATGATACCCTGAAGTGTGGTAGTTTGGTATGCTAAGTACTTCAAACTGAGGAACACAAAGGGCCTCAGAAGCAAAGTCTCTTTCTGACCTTCTTCCATTCTTTCTCCTATTCCCCTTTCTCCCCAAGGCAGGCCATAGAAAGTAGAATTATTTTTCCCCAAGGCAGGTCATAGAAACTAGAATCCCTTTCTGCAAAAACTAGAGCTAAAAACCTAGAAACATTAACCTTCGTCTGCCTTTCTGTGTAAGAGCTGACGATAAGGAAATTCTCTCCCCTACTTTGTCGGAAAGTAGATTATAAGACACTTATTTCAGAAGAGGTCCTGCCCTGTGCAGACAAGGAATCAATGGCACACAGAGACGCCAGGAAGTATCCAAACAGAAAGGCCTTGCTGGGTTTCCTCTCTTTGACTATTACCATTAGGTCTTATCATTTTTGTTCAATTACATTTTTATATGGCTGTCCATTCTGCCCCAAACCTAAGCATAAAACAGACAATTTTCCATGAATCTTTCGGTTGTCAATTCCATAGCCTCCCATATCATGTAAAACTTTGATTAAATAAATGTTATGTTTTTCTTCTATTAACCTGTTGCTACGGTTTGGATGTTTCATTACCTTCAAATCTCATGTTAAAATGTGACCTTCAGTGTTGGAGATGGGCCTAGTGGTAGATGTTTGGGTCATCGGGATGGATCCCTCAAGAATAATTTGGTGCTGTCCTGATGGTAATGAGTGAGTTCTCTATGAGTTCATGTGAGATCTGGTTGTGTAAAAGAACCTGGCACTTCTCTCTCTCTCTCTTGCTCCCTGACTCATAATGTGACACACTGGCTCCCTGCTTTCTGTCATGGTTATAAGATTCCTGAGGCCTCACCAGAAGCTAAGCAGATGCTGGCACCATGCTTATACAGCCTATTTCGTGTTGAAATGTGTTTCCCAGTGTTGAAGGTGGGGTCTAGTGGGAGGTGCTTGGGTCATGGTAGCAGATCCCTCATGAATGATATTATGTCCTTCTCTCAGTGAAGAATGAGTTCTTGCTCTGAGTTCATGTGAGATTTGGTTGTTTAAAAGAGTGTGACAACTCGCCTCTCTCTTATTCCTGTTCTTGGCGCATGACACTCTGGCTCTTCTTCACCTGCTACCATGATTATAAAGTTGCTAAGGCCCTCAATGGAAGCAGATTCCAGCACTGTGTTTCTTGTGTAACCTGCAGAAACATGAGCCAAGTAAGCCTATTTTCTTTATAAATTATCCTGTTTCAGGTATTTCTTTATAGCAACTCAAGCAGACTAATACACCTAACTTTTGTTACAGGAATACTGATCATGACCCTTACAAAGGGTGAGGAAAGATATCACACCTTTTTTGCCCCTATAATATCCTTAATTATTTGGTAATAAATAATTTTTCTTGTTTTTGGGCTTTCTCTATTTTCTCATATTAGGAGAGAAATATTGCTTATATATATTTAATACATTCAGACTATGTAAGCTAATTTTTGTGCTTCAAAGTCCACAAGAAAGGATTGCATCCAGAGAAAGCTGTTTCTTATGTTTTCAAAACCTGAGCTCTAAAAATTTCTCATTACTTTTAAAAATTAGTGCATCACTTGAAGAACAAAGATTAGGTTTCCTTTGTATCCTCTTGTGGTGCTGGATTCCATGAGATCCCAGTAGTTTCTCAAAGATGTTTCTGGGCTTGAAATTTAAAATGACCATCTCTGACTAGGCTTGTAAATATAAAGCAGCAGAAATTATTTTCATGAAATAAGGCAAGTTTTTCTAGGTTAATTATGAATTACATTTATAATTACATGATATTATGTCCTAACATAATTTTCTATGTTAATTATAAATTACATTTTACATCAGTTTAACAAATACCAGTTGGTGAAAAGGTAACTGGTAAAAATAATGCTTCTGATCCTTATACATACTTTTTATAGTACTTGAAATTTTCTAATTTATCAATAAACAGAATATGCAGAATTTAGGCACCTCCTTCTCATCCTCTGATATTCTACTAACAAATATCTTTTCCCCTAGAATTAGCATAATTCATTTCTTTCTGTAAAATAGTTATTTTGACAGAATGACCTTTCCCAGTTCATACAAATTATATAGCATTTTGCATATTTTAATACCTAAATGCATTAATAACTGTGTTTTTAATAACTCCAATGTTATTTACACCTGTTTGTTTTTAGGGAGTGTTTATTCTCATCTGTTTATTTTTTACTCTCTGAACCACAAGGCGTCTTATCCTATTTGTCTTCTGAGCAGAAATCAGTTCAAAGTAGGCTGAGTCCATGCTTTGTGTGGCTGTGCAACTCTCTGTTGTCTGCTAGGGTGAAAGATACAGTTGGGGCTGGACCTGAAGACGTGTGCCTTGGTGATTTGTACTTTCTTGTCCCTCTGAAACTTCTTTTTAAAGTGCTTTGCCCGTGTACAGTTTTCTGTGATGGTGAACACAGTGACAGCAAACTTAGTTGTTCGTTTACCCTTTTTAATAGTAAATACCGTATGAGTCCAGGCCTTTTGTACCTGGATTCCCAGGCCTGTAGTGGTGCTGAGGAGTTTCCATAGGCAAGAAAAATAAAGTGTCATTAATTTGATTTATAACATTAGTTTTAAAAAATTATTTTTGTTATTTAAAAGACTTTCTGAAAGTCTTTGCCTCTTTTGTATTGGTAGACTTAAGGCTAGAGTTCTAGGCAGTGACTCTAAACCCTAGCTCTGCGTTGCAGTCATCTGGGGAACTGTTGTGTGTCTTGATACCCGAGTTGTACCCCAGACCAATTACATCAGAATATCTGGGGTTTGGACTGAGATATCATTCTTTCACAATCCTTAGGTTATTCCAAAATACAGCTGAGATTGAGAACCACTGGTTTAGGGTGAAATTTTATTTTTTCTATAGTCAACCTAAATGGCCTCATTGGCAGTTTTCATTATTAATATCACCTAATTTTAATCTCTCTATTTTACTTGGATATTCTCTGATGTGCACTACAGTTACTTATTAGAAAGAATGGAACCACCATTCTCTACTTCTATGAGGTCAGCTTTTTTAGATTCTACATATAAGCGAGATGATGCCATTATTTGTCTTTCAGGAGCTGATAGTTCGGGGAGAATGCACAGAGATTGTTCAAAGGGTCAAAGGGTTTCAGTTAGCATTAATAAATTCTGGTGATCTATTGTGCAGTATAGTAACTGTAGTTACTAATAATGTTCCGTATCCATGAAAATTGCAAAGAGTAGATATTGAATGGTCTTACCACAGAAAATGCTAAGTATGTAAGATGATATATATGTTAATTGGCTTGATTTAATTATTTCACAAGGTATATGTAAATATCACAACCTACATGGACTTGCCTCTCTGCATATTTGGAAGTGCTGCTGGCTTTGCTGGGTTTGGAGTCAGGCTGTTGAAGGGAATCTCCAACTCTCTTGAGTGAATACTGAGCAACTGTAAAATGAGAGCTAGCATTGATTCCAGTCCCCCTCTTTATTTGTGTGAAGGTAACTAGTAGAAATAGACTCTTCTACCCTCAAAAGTAGTATTAGAAGTATGACCTTATACACTGAAAATATATATATATATAATTTTTATTTGTCACTTGTACTTTATAAAGCCAGAAAGAAAGAATGGAAGGAATTGATGTGGACTTTTCTGACATGGACCTTTTTGGGGGATGCATCTGACTATATTTTCCTACATGAATCTGAGAGATTTGAGAGCATGAATGACAATGGTGAGGGGGGTAGTGGTTCTGTGGGCAGCTGGAGTTGTCTCTGTTCATATTGGGAAGTGCTGCTGGCATGGCTGCGTTTGGAGTTGCGCTTTTGGAGGGAATCTCCAATTCCCTTGAGTAAACACTGAGCAACCGTAAAATGAGGCTAGCATTGATTCTAACCCCTTTTTTTCTTTTGTAAAGGTAACTAGTAGAAGTAGACAGTTTCTTTTACCCTCAAAAGTAGTATTATAAGGTACATCTTTTAAAAATTAGAAATAGTTGCATTTCTGCTTTTCCTTCAGTATTACCTCTTGCTATCATATGTAGGTTTTTGAGCATTTAGGGTATACTTTTGAAACGGAACTCTTTATAATAGTTCCGTGATTTCTATAGTGTTAAGGGTCCTTAAATTAGTAGTAATACTCAGAAGCCCATGATTAGTTAAAATGCCTTTTCAGAAAGGGGTATCAGTACTTCCGTTGATATACCTTGTAGATGACTTCTTATATAAGCTGGCTATGAAATATTATTGGCACTATGCTGAACTTTTGCAAGAAACCCTGTATCAGTTGATGTAGAGGTGCTTTTTATTGCAGGATTTACAAGTAAATGTTTAAGAGGATACTTAATTTATTTCTGTATACACACACATGAACATAACTGCATAGTTTTTAGTTAAAATTACTCGAAAATCTTGTGGCAGCATTGTCTTAATTCACAAATTTTAATATTAATACTGTTAATAAACAACTTTTCCAACAGTTCCCAGATGTTAAATTTACTTAGATAATTAGGATATTATCTTTTAGATAGCTCTGTAGTACATGCTTTTTTCCCCCAACTAATAAGGATTTTTATATTTACAGAAGGTAGTAGATACATAATTTTCATGGCACGAGTATCATGGATTTATGTTTACTAGAATGCATCTTGGAAATAAATAGAAGTGGTGTGATTGTAACAACCATTCTGACAATAGGTTTGAATAAGGAAAAGGGCAAGGCTTAGAATGCCATGCTTGATATAAAACACCTACAGACACTAATGAATGATCATAGTCAACATTTAGCATCCAGTAGGTGCTCAGTGATTAACTTAGGAATGAGCATGTATAAATTAATGAAGAAAGAACGAACAAAGGGAGAAGAAGCATTATTGATGGAACAGAAAGGTTGCTGAAGACAAATTCTTGGAGACAGAGTGCTTATTGGAAAGAGCTTGGCTTTTAGAGTCAGATGTGTCTGAATTTGAATATTAGCTCTGTCAATGTTAGCTAACTTCTTTTGAGCAAGTTGCTTACCTCTATGATACTCTCCTACTCTGAAAAGTGAGGATGACAGTGATTTGGATAATGAGGCGCTTATGATGAAAGATTATTGAGGAATGCTTCACACACTGCCTCCTGTCACATAGGCAACAAAGAAATACTAGTTTTCTTTCCTCTTGGCCTTGAAAATCTGATGGGAAGTTCATTCCTTAGCAGCAGAAGAACCTAAGAATTTTTTTTTAAGGAATTGAGAATTTTATTGTTTAATTCTGACTTACAAACAACTGAATCTAGCTATTAGGTGGATTATGTCATGGAGAAGGGTAGGACAAATATTTAAGAGTGTTGTGTATTTTTTTTTTCAGTAAGAATGATGGGCATCACGGCCACATTCTCTAATTTTAGTCCAGAATCAAAAGTGAAAGATCCTCAGTGTGCTACAGGTCTGGTGGTCTGCTTCTCTTAGGAATAAATTGTTGATAAAATGTAGGAATTCACGTGTTATTGTGTTCATTTATTCTCTAAGTTACATTAATGGAACTTGATTTTCATTCTCTATTCCGTGGCTACATTGTTATAGAAAGCTCTAATATGATTGCTATTCTTTTGTTCTGATTTACCAGTTGTATAATTTTCAGTGTTCTTCCCTGTCCACAGCTTTGTGATGTCTGTCATCTGTTAAACATCATCTCTACTTGGCTGTTTCAGGAGCCCCCATAATAGGTTGTTTGCCACCCTTTTTGCCTCTACAGTTTTTTTTCTCACACAGTTAAGATTATGTCTTATGTGTTCTTGCCATTTAGCTCCTACTTAGAAGTAAGAATATGTGGTATTGGTTTTCTCTTCCTGTGTTAGTTCGCTAAGGATAATGGCCTCTAGCTCTATCCATGTCCCTACAAAAGATGTGATCTCCTTCTTTTGTATGGCTGCACAGTAGTCCATGGTGTATATGTACGCCATTATCTTTATACAGTTTATCATTGAGGGCCATTTATATTGATTCCATGTCTTTGCTTTTGTGATGAAATTATCTATACAGCAAACTTTATGACACAAGTTTACCTGTGTAACAAACCTGCTCTTGAACTTAAAAGTTAAAAAAGTAAAGCAAACAACACCGCAGTCTATAACATGTCAGTTCTTTTTAATATACTCTGAGATTTGATTCTGAATTATATTTATTATTTGTTTATAATATAAACATCTGAAACAATGAATACTATCTAATTTGGGAAGTTTCCCATAAATTTCACACACTGTAGTATCATTTTGGGAAGGTGGGCCGGGGCGAAAAAAAAAATATCATTTTGTTCTTTCTTCAACAGTTTATGATTGTCACTGTGAAAAACATTTCCACAAATTTAGTTTCAAAGATATAATTGGCTTTTTCTTTACAATTCATAAACTAGGTAGCATCTAGTCTACAAAATAAGAAGGAACTTCAATGAATTTTTAAAAATCATGTGTTAATTAAGATCACGTTTTAAACAGTGAATGGTTTTACATGATCTAGGAGCTGATTGCATTCAAGGCCCTCTCTGTTGTACACCCAGAATCTCTTTTCAGCCCCACGTCTTTATCTCTGCATTACTTCTTCTCCAGCTCCACTTTCTCTGCACCATTGCTTGTGCACCTGCCTGTATACCCTTATCTGTGCTTCTTCCTGGTATGAAAGACGCCCCCACAAGTAAGTGCTCCTTGACCTCTCAATACTCATACAATATCAAATCTTTTTGGTTCTTCCGTAGTTTGAACTAATTTGTCTGTGACCCTCTAGCATATCACCAGACCTGTGTTGAACAGAAATGCCTTTTTGCCTTGCAGTAGAGTCAGTTGTTGCCCTGTGTTTTCTGAGTTCTCTGATGGTAGTAAGCCATCCTTTATTTATCACTTGAGTCTTTTTAGCCTTTTGTCAGTGACCTTCCATTGTAACACCCAATATAGATTTGATGAATTAAACAGAATACAGTGTGAGTTGTGTGAAATCATTTATTCTGGTGAGGCAGAACCTATTTAGTTTGGTTTATTCTCTTCTGGGAAAAAATGTGTGTTAATTTTAATTCTTAATGGTAAGAGATTATTCTGCTCTTTTGGTCAAGTGTATTTAATTTCCTAGACCACTGATTTTATAACAAGTGATGGATGGATGAACCATAATACTAAACCTATGATGTTTTACTAGTTTTTAACTAGTTATAAAAACCATAAAACCCCTGAGAATGGACTTTATTTTTATGACCAACACAATAGTAAAAATCAGTGAAAATGAGTTCTGCTTGAATTAAGTATCTAGAGAAAATGGACATTGAGCTCCCCATTTTATTAATCACAAGAATGTATTAGGTTGGTGCCAAAGTAATTGTGGTTTTACCGTTTTAATCATATTGGGCAGTGTAATGATTGACTAGTGAGTTTTCTTTGGCTGTGCTTCTTTTTCAGAATTAGGCATATTTTTGTTTTTTCTTCCTATGCTAGAGAACAGACTCTGCAGAATCAAGCATATGGCTTTTGGCCATATCCCTAATGTGCTTACAGAATTGTCATTTGGGCTTTATTAGCGGATAGACTATACTTAAAAAGAGTGTTAGCTATGGAATCACATGTGTCTCCAAACTTCAGTGTGTGAATAATTCTTGTCTTCATAACAAGCCTGTAATTAGTTCATATACTTATGGTATGTGATGAGTTATGTCATCCTTCAATATTTCATTTAATGGTGAAATTACAGGTATTTAATTTCTAAGTTGAAAATGGACCAGTTATAGGTTTTCTGTTTTTTGTTTTTTGTTTTTTTTGTATTTCTGGGTTGTCTGGGGTTATATATTTTCAAACACTTTTGTAAGTTTTTAAGGGAAGAATAATTTATGTGATTGCACAGTGACATAATCTTTTTTACCTCTGAGCTTTTATAATACTTTTTAAAAAGAATATTGTTATAACATTCATTTAGTAGAAATTGCTGAGCATCCACCTTGTGCCTGGCACCATGCTAAGTGCTTGCAATACACTGGGAGAACAGTTATGGTACTTCCTCTTTGGAGTTTACAGTCAAAGGAAGAAAACAGATGGTTAACATACATTAACAGGTTTCATGGGAACCAATTACAGGGGAATCAGATTGATGTAGAATATCAGAGACAGCCTTCTTGAGGAGAAGCATTTAAAATGAAATCTGAAGATTGAATAATATTCACGATAGGTGAATTTTGAAAGGTGAGAAAGTATTCTGGATAAAAGAATACCACAAGGTTTGGAAGTGAATATGGTTAGAGGAATTGTTCTCAAACCTCACTGCACATTAGAATTAGCTGTGTGCTTGAAAAAATGCCATTTTTATTGTTGTATTTTCAGCAGATGAGTGACATAATTAGATTTTCAATTGAAAAGACCACCCACTGGGCTCCATCCTGAGACAGATTTGCCAGGAGTGAGACTGAATGTGCAGAGACCAGTTAGGAATTCAAGAGACTGGGCATGGTGGCTCATGCCTGTAATGCTAGCACTTTGGGAGGCTGAAGTGGGTGGATCAAGAGACCTGGAGATCAAGACCATCCTGGCCAACATGATGAAACTCCATCTCTACTAAAATACAAAAAAAAAAAAAAAAAAAATTCATTGCCCTGGCATTGGCAAGAAAGGGGAGTAACTTGGGCAAGGGTAGAAATCAGTTGGAATGGTGTACAATGGTGAGAATAAAAGTTGGCAAAATATAACTAGAAAAGGTGAATTAGTAGGATAACTTTGGCAAAGGGAGGTTCATATAAACCAAATGAAGAGAATTTTTTTATCTTATTTTATTTTACTTTAAGTTCTGGAACAGAAAACCAAACACTGCGTGTTTTCATAAATGGGAGTTGAACAATGAGAATATTTTCAGAATGAGGAAATAGATGAGATGTCAAGCAAGATAGAAACTGATGACTGTCCATTAAAGTGACCAGGAGGTCACTTGCTTACTCACATCTTTGTTTGAAAGAAGTATCATATATATAAAAGATCCAAACACCTGAGACTGACAGTGAGTTTCACGGAATATTAATGGAAAGAAAACTGTGGACATATGGTTAGGAATTTTCAGAGAAGAGATAGCAGGTGAACAAGGAAACATAGAGCGTCAATAAGAAGGGGTTTATATAACCAAGAAGGGAAGAACATCCTGAGGTTTGGATTTAGTATGTCCAGGGCAGAAAATATGATTGTTCTTATGAAGTCTGCCCTAAGACATTAAACAGAGGGGAGACATTAAAGGACTGTGTAATAGGATTGGTGTAAAATCTACACCAGTTGTGTGTGGGATGTAGGAGAGATGAACTAAAGCAGAAAAGTCTAGTAGGAGAAGACGGGTGTATTCTAAGCATGATAAGAAGAGAATGGACCAGGATGCTAGCAAGGGTAAAGGTTTCAGTGTGGTACATTTTGTAACAGAAGAAAATTATGCAGCTTATTTAATAAGTGACTAGCTGTAGAGGGGAATAAAAAGTAGTGCTCAAAAGGGATTCAAGATTTTGCAACTGGTGCTTTAAAGAAAAAACTTGGTCCAACAGTGATGTATGTATATGCTGTTGAATTACTTTGTTGTTTATAAGGACTAAAAGTACTCTTGGGAGGGAAAGGTGATGTGTTTAATGAGCCAAAAATTATAATTTTTTTGGTACCTAAAAAATTATAGTACTTTTTTTTGATACCAATAGTACCAATTTTTGGTATCTTTTTTTGATCTACTAAAGTAGTCAATGCAATTTCTATTGTTAGACTTCTTTTGGGGTGATACTTCCACATAAAAGGGAGAGGATCTCTCAGATGTGAGTGGTGATTTTGGGCCCTCCAGGGTTAGTGAAGGTCAGAACAGAGTCCACCTACTTGGATCAACAGAATTTATGGGGACTCCCTGCGCCCTGGGGGAATAGCAGGTGGATACATCAAAACCTTGAAAAGCACTAATAGGATGACTGATCCATATTATGGCCTATATTATAATCTTCAGCACTTGGGAGAAACACTATCAATAGTCATCAGATGTGAAGATTAAAGGGGATTTTATGAATGTTTTACGTATCCTAGGACTATGGGATTATTTCCTTGGAGAAGGCTAAGTTATTTGAAGATATATGTTTAGCAGTTCCCATGGACAGTCTGCACTATTGATGCTAAAATAAGAAGGTGTTGGAAGGTAGTATTGCCCACCATGATTGTATTTTAAGTAATGCTAGCAAAATATAGTAATTACCATAATTTTCTGAAGTTTGCGCTTTCTTGTCCTCTGATAGAAAGCAATTTCATTGGTATCTGTGATTGTCAGTAAAGTTTTAGAAAATACTTGATTCTAGTCTTTCACAGTGAACTTTCTGATAGCTTTTAAACAAAGCCTGCATTTCATGGATGGGTTTTGATGTGTCAGATGTAAAAAAAAAAAAAAAAATGAAATTTTGAAACCAGAATCCATAAACCATCATCCTATATAAGGCCAGCTTTAAAAAATTTTCTGGTCACAGTAAGGCCTTACCCCTAGAGCGGAAACTCAGACTTGCAGCATCCTCACAGGAGTTTCCTGATTGAGATATCTGTCTCTTTGTTCTAAACAGATGTACATTAGTTAGAGAAAAATATGCTTGGCACCCTATTGGACAAATCAATGGCCATATACAGGCAGAGCCTGTAATTTCAAGATTTATAAGTTGCGCAGTACCTGGTAAAACGAATATGATTCAGAGAGTGGAAGTGAAAGATGGAAGAACTGGAAGGTGAATTAAAATTGTAGACTTGTTGTGCTTGTTCAGGCATGATATAGTAAACATTCAATTTAGGGAGATGTTTATTGGTTGGATGATTATATAGGTAACTGAAAGTTAAAAAATATTTTTCAATACAATAATGAGGCTGTTCTAAAATAGCCAAAATAATTAATAGGTACTTAAGTGTATGATACTGGCTCAGTTCTAAAGATTGGAAAAGAAGAAAAAGTCTGCTTGTTGCTCATTAGGAACTTATGGTGTGGTTAGAAAGCTATGATCTCCTAAAGTAGTCACATGTAAAGATAGTATACATGATGCATATAATTTTGTCTTGAATTAGATTCATGTTCATTTGTTCATTGGTTAATTGCTTCATTTATTTATTCAACCAAAACTCTTCGGTTTCCGCAAGTTTACCAGGAACAAGACAAAAGTAATACAATTTATATTTACGTGGAGGATATATACTTTAAAAAGTAAACCCATAAGCAAGGAAACTGAGTTTTAAAAGGTGTTAATAAAATAAGCCAGGTTGAAGTGATGGAGTACCTGGAGATAGAGCAGGACTACTGATTAAGACTGGTTCATCAGGAAGCCCTTATTCAGAAGGGAATATTTGAGTTGACTCCTGAAGGAGTGGCGCCATCCAAGTTGGTCTGAGGCAGAAAGTTCAGTGAGCAGGAACGGGCCAGTGTGGCTGTGGAGCAGAGAGAGTAAGGAATACAGGGTGAGTGATGAGGCCAGAGAGGGGGCGGAGGCAAGGCTTGTTCCGGGGGTGGGGCATTAACGAGGAGTTTTAAACTTCTTGCTCTGGCTGCTGTATGGAGAATGGGTTGAAACTGAGAGTGGATGTAATAGGACTGTTTCCATAAGGGAAGTGATAATGGCTTAGCATAATGTGGGATGGGACAGTTAGAATATATAAGGCTCTACTTTTGCAAAATAGAAAATAAGTAAAGAGAAGTCCTGAAAAGGCAGCAGAGCTCCAGCTGAATTTTGAAAGATTAAACAGAAATTACCATGAACCCCGAGAGAGGAAGTAGGAAGACATTCTGGGAGTCACAAAGGTGAGAGTGAAGATGGCAGAAATGGGGCATATCCCAATTCTCTACTATCTAAAGAATTGTAGTATAATCATAACCCATTTATGTCTAATGTTCCCTTATTGGAACGCTAAGCAGGTGAGAGTTACTTATATCCTGCTCATGTTCATCACCAAGGTCTGATTTCAAGATTCAAAAAGTTGCGACCTCAGGTGTAAAAATGGGTTAATATAAGATAGTGTCTCTCACACTGGAATCACCTAGGAGCATTAAAAGACACCACACATCTACAACCATCTGATCATTGACAAACCTGACAAAAACAAGCAATGGGGAAAGGAGTCCCTGTTTAATAAATAGAGTTGGGAAAACTGGCTAGCCTTGTGTAGAAAGCAGAAACTGGACCCCTTCCTGACACCTTACACTAAAATTAACTCCAGATGGATTAAAGACTTAAACATAAGACCTAACACCATAAAAACTGTAGAAGAAAACCTAGGCAAAACCATTCTGGACATAGGCATAGGCAAGGACTTCATGACCAAAACACCAAAAGCATTGGCAACAAAAGCCAAAATAGACAAATGGGACCTGATCAAACTCCACAGCTTCTGCACAGCAAAAGAAACAGTCATTAGAGTGAATCGACATCCAACAGAATGGGAAAAAACTTTTGCAATCTACCCATCTTAGAAAGGGCTAATATCCAGAATCTACAGGGAACTAAAACAGATTTACAAGAAAAAACAAATAGGGCCATTTAAAAGTGGGTGAAGGATATGAACAGACACT
>CAUYLG010070556.1:0-50118 GCA_963573385.1 Cacajao melanocephalus
CCCCACCCCCACCGCTGTCCCTCCACCTGTTCTCATTGTTCATCACCCACCTATGAGTGAAAACATGTAGGGTTTAGTTTTCTGTTCTTGTGTCAGTTTGCTGAGAATGATGGTTTCTAGGTTCATCTATGTCTCTACAAAGGACACGAATTCATCGTATTTTATGGCTGCATAGTCTTCCATGGTGTATATGTGCCACATTTTTTTTTCAGTACTCTCTTTGATGGGCATTTGGGTTGGTTTCAGGTCTTTGCTATCGTAAACAGCGCCGCAATGAACATACGTGTGCATGTGTCTTTATGAGAACGATTTATAATCCTTTGGGTATATACCCAGAAATGGGATTGCTGGGTCATTTTTATGTAAAAAAAGGATCTAGAGATAGGCTGTTCATGGTTGGTATGGTAACTCCATACAATGGTTTTTATCCTGAAGGTCACAGGACGGCTGCTAGAGCTCCAGTTGTCATATCCCCATTGCAAACAGTGGGAAAAACAAAAATGATGAATGACAGCTCTCAGGGAAATTTGAATTGTAGTCCATAACTAGTAGTCTCTCCACCACAACTATCAAGAATGAAAAACTAGTGTCTTACGATAGTCCACAGCTATGATGCCTCAGCCCGTAGTCTTCCTGGGAACCCTCAGAAGGAAGCTTCCACCTTTTGTTTGGGAAAATGCTATACTCTGTAGGGCAGGGAAGGTCAACTGCAAAATCTTATAGGGACTTGGTTGGTAAGTTACATGAGAGACCAAGACATTGCAGGGTAGATGCATTTGAGAGTGGTGGGGCCCAGAACAGTGGCTCACGCCTGTAATCCCAACACTTTGGGAGGCCAAGGAAGGTGGATCACCTGAGGTTAGGAGTTCGAGACCAGCCTGACCAATATGGTGAAACCCTGTCTCTACTAAAAATACAAAAATTAGCCAAGCATGGTAGGGTGCACCTGTAGTCCCAGCTACTCAGGAGGCTGAGACAGGAGAATTGCTTGAATCTGGGAGGCAGTGGTGGCAGTGAGCTGACATCATGCTACTGCACTCCAGCCTGGGCGACGGAGTGAGACTCCATCTCAAAAACAAAAAAAGAGGGGTGGAAATTATGGCATACTAGAGACCACATGCTGTCTAAATAAAGCCAGCCACTAACCAGTTCTATTTGATTTTCCTAAATGGCCAGATATTCTGATTTTCTTCAATGGAATCTGGAAATCCAGATTTTCTTATGTAATGTTTTGCTCTTTAAATAATGGATCAACTTCATGTTTACATTATGTGGGACAAACTAAACATAGAATCCAGTCCCACATAACTAGTTTTCAAGCACTTGTGTAATGGTAAGAACACTACATTAGGAGAACAGGATTCTAGCTCAATTTGCTGTGTGGCCATGTGCAAGTATCTTTCTGTCTCTGGGATTCACATTTCCAATCTTTAATCTGAGGTATTTGCCTAGAGAATTTCTGTGGAGTCTTCAAGTTCTGATGTTCTATAATTTTTCCTTATATTTAATAACCAAATAAAAGATTACTTGCTTTAAAAAAATTAATGCTTATTTCAAATTTTACTTTTTAGGGAACATAACCCATTATACATTTGCTTGCTAACTCTACAATTGCCATTTGAGAAGAACATCTAGTGGCTTATTTAACATTTATTGTCAAGACTTCCTTAGTTAGAAACTACTTGCTTCATCCAATTCACTTAGGTATTTTGAAGTTACTGAAATTCCTACTAACTTATTCTTTTAATGTATATGTTGAACAAATAATTATTGGTATGGCTGTCTAAATCGATTATCTGGTTACTTTTCAGGAAAGGTTGAGGTAAAGATAAGGGTTGGGAGTGAGTCAAACTTAAGAGGAATTCCTTTGGGGAAGAGTGCAGGAAGCAAAGAGATAATGGCAGAAGGAGTATAAAATTAATCGTAAAATCTGTTTTTTTTGAATACCTACCAGCACTTCCTATAAATTATATCATTTGATCTACCCACAGCCAATTAGAGGTATTGTCTTTCCCATTTTATAGTGTTAAGCAGGAGATGGTAAACTTTTTCAGTGAAGGCCCAGACAGGAAATATTTTAGGCTATATGGGCCCAACGAGGTGTATGTTTCATGTTTTTCTTTTTTTTAAAAAAGACAGCCCTATAGAAAAGTATGAAAATATACAGAAACAGGCTGCAGGCAGGATTTGGCTCACACTGTAGTTGGCTAGTGCCTAGGCGTAGATGCTAAAAACATGGATATTGGAGACAGCGGAGTTAGAGTCTGGGCTCCACTTCTTACCGTGTTCGACTAAGAAAGGTACTTAACCATTCCCTGCCTCAGTGTCTTCATCTGTAAAAATGGGATAAGTATGGAACTTACCTCATAGGGTTGTTGTGTGGATTCACTAAGTTGTTATTTGTAAGTGCTTAGAACAGTGCTTCACACATAAATGCTTGTCAGATACATAAGAAAACCTAGAATCTGATGTTGAAATGGTAGAGGTATGCTTGGAAACAGAGACCTCTCTAACATGCTTCTGATTGTACCCTATGAGTAGCCACTTTCTCTACATCTGTGCCTGGTGGGCCAGGTTTTCCAGTGAGGTTCACTGCTCCATCTGCTCTGCTGTCTGTATTAAATGCCTGAGATGACACAGCAGACACACAGAATCACTGGTCAATCTTGCCTAGGTTTCTGTGTCTTTTCAGCCTAGAACCTCAATGTCACACTGCCTCTGAATAAGCCACTCAAGGAGTTGTCAACCTCCCCTATTCCTTGAGAACATATACCACTGTTGTATCAGCTTGCCGTGGGGCTGGACCCCTTTGCAATCACAAAGGAATTCCTCTGATCAGCATTTGACACATTTGATCACTTCTTCCTCCTTGAAACTTTCTTCCACGGCTTCCTAGACTTCCTTGGCTTTCGATACTCTCCTAGTTTCACACCCACCTCACTGATTGCTCTATCTCAGATTTCTTTGCTATTTTCTTCTCACCTCCCCAACCTCTAAATGTTAGAGGTCTCCAGGTCTTAGTCATTGGACCTCTTCTCTTCTTCATTTGTATTTCCTTCCTTGGTGACCTCATTTTCACCCGTGGCTTTAAGTAACATTTATATGTTAATGACTCCCAAATTTATATCTCCACCCTGCCTTGTCCTTCAACATGTATATCTAACTGACTGCTTAACATCTCCACTTGCATATCTAATAGGCATTACAAACTTAATATGTCCCCAACTGAACTCCTGATACAAAAACCAAGACCTAATTGAGGTAGATCTGTACCTCAGTTAATAACAAATTCCAGATGCTTCCTTCCAGATGCTCAGAATAAAAGCCTTATGTCTCATTTTCTTTCACATCCCACATCCAATCCCTCAGGAAATCCTGTTGGTTCTACCTTCAAAATACATTTAAAGTTGATTACTTCTCACCACCTCCCCTGCTATCACTCTGGTCTAAACTACCGTTATCTAGGAATACTACATTATCCTCCTTACTGCTCCGTTCCCTCCCTTAACCTCCTACAGTCAATTCTCTACACAACATCCAGTGTGGGTGTGTTAAAACTTAAGTCAAATCATGTCACATGTCACTCTTCTGCTCGGAATCCTTCAATTGTCACCCATCTCACTCAGAGTAAATCCTCAATTCTCACAATGATCTTTAAGACCCTACGTGATCAGGTCCTCATTGCCTCCATGACTTTATCTTCTGCTACAGTTCAGTGCTCACTCCACTTCAGTCACACCCGCATCCCCACTCTTCCTTAGAGTTGCCTGGCACATGCTAGCCTTAAGGCATTGCTGGCTCTTCCTTTTGCTTAGAATATTCTGTTTTCAGAGGTCCTCATGGCTGGCCATGTCAGCTTGATCAAGTATTGTTTATGTGTCATCTTCTCGGTGAGCCTTACCCTGACCATCCTTTTAAAAATTGCACAATACTTTTCCCCGCCCTCTCTGCTCTGCTTTTTCCCTCAGTAGCAGTTATAACCATCTAATATACTATATATTTTATTTGTTTGTCATTTGTCTCTCTATGCTAGAATATAAGCACCACGAGAGTAAGGATTTTGACAGTTTTATTCACCAAAATATCCCCAATGCCTGGAACAGGAACAGTGTCTAGCACATAGAAGGTATGCGATAAATATTATTTGAATAAATAAATAAAAGAAATGCTTCCTCCACTGTATCCTTCTCTTTATTGCTTTCCCTCTCTTCAAGAATATAAAATAAACCAAAATACCCTGAGAAGTTCTAGAGGCAGGCTCACAAAAGAATCACAGCACAAAAGGAGAGAAAGAGTGAAGAAAAATAAACAAGTTGCCTTATGCCTGCCTGTATTTCATTTGTCTGGCTGCCAGGGTTTCATGAGGCTCTCTCTCAATCTAGGCTCTGGGATTTGGGGACTGGGATATTTTTACTGCTTCTAATAGTTTCCCCCCGCAAGCCTAGGCTCCCTTCTCCTCCTAGCCTCAGGCACCTTGCTCTGTGACAGGCTCAGATTCCTCACAGGAGTGAAGTAACCAGCATACCTGGCTGCTGGTAGAGACTAAGAGTTTGTGAGTCCACTCTGTGTCTCTGTGTGAACACACGCACACAAGTCTTTTTCTAGTCTGCACCCATCATGTATGGGTGTGAGTCCATGTAGTCTGCATCAGGTTTGGTAAGGTCCTTCACCATTCTTAATGGTTCTTTCTGCAATCCCCTCAACACTACTTCTACCGCCACCCAACTGCTAATCACTATTATCAGAGCTAACATCTGCCAGGCATTGTGCTAAAAACTTTACATGTACTCACTTGTTTACTCCTCATAGCAACTTTTTGATATAGTTATTATTATTATTATTTCTGTTTTCCAGATGAGGAATCTGAGGTCCAGAGAGGTAAACTAACTAGCTCAAGTTCTAAACCAGCTGATGTTGGTTTAACCTTACCTATAGTCTGATATTTTCTGTTTAAAAAAAAACTCATCAAGATATACCTAATTGATTTTACCACACATATGGATCCACTTCACGATTCACTAAAAGTTTACAAATCACCCTTTGAGAATCATTACCTTAGGTGTTTTCTCTCTTTCAAGGCTGTTTTCATTTCTCAGAGACCTGCAAAATGTTTTCAATCCCAATTGTCACTCTGTGGAATTTCAGGCATCAAGAGAGGCATGGAAGGAGATGGAGGCATCCTTAGCAAGCCTCAGAGTGGTGAAAGTTGGACACTGTACGGCTTGCTCTGGCCCTCTCAGAGTTTGCTCTGCCATTCTCAGAATGCAAGCTCGGGCCTTTTCCTCCTCTCTCTGAACAACAACTCACTCAACAAATATTTTCTGAGAGCCTCTCAACACTAGGGGCTCTGCCAGAGGCTATGAGAAAGCAAAATTATGTGGAGAAGATAAGTTCATACACAACTAACTACATAGAGAAAGCAACGACAACTGGCTGAAAAAGTGTGCCAGCAAGATGCCATGAACATTTACAGAAAGGGAGATGGATTTCAGCTTGAGTCCAGGCTTCAATACATAGATGGCATTTGATCCAGGCCTGGAAGGATGGCTAGGATGTAGATAGCCAGAAGTGGGGGAAAAATAATTCTGAGAGAATATGCAAAGAGACTAAAGAGTAGTTAGAAGAGTACTTACAGCCAGGTTATAGGTGCTTGTTAATATCTTGCTAAGGAATTTGAAGTTAATCTTGTAGGCAATAGGGAGTCAATAAAAGTATTTGATTGGGGGAGGATCGGAATCAAGCAGTGCTTCTGGAATATAACTTCAGCAGTATTGTGAGAATGTATTGGAAGGCAGCAAAAATGGAGGTGGAGGGACACATAGGAGGCTAATGGGACGGTCCATGAGAGACATAATAAACAAGGGTCTGACCCAGGGTAGTGGTTATGGGTATGGAGATGAGGGAGCACACAGAAGAAATGCCATACAAGTAGAGATAACAGGCCTTGACAACTAATGTGTATAGGTGTAGAGGCAATGCCTTCTCTTCTTCCCAGTTTACCCCATCAGAGCTTCCACAGCAGCCTATATGATCTCTCTGAATATATCGTATCAGGAAGAGGAAAAATGGGGGTTGTTGGGTGGCTCCTGCTATGAGACATGAAAGGAAAAGGACACAGTTCACCATAGGCAGGCTGGATGGAGCCAGCTTGTCCTTTTGCCATAGCACCTCAGAAAAGCATTAAATTTTAGAGCTGGAAAGTGGACCTTAGGATCCTCTTGTGAGAATGTCATACTGTGAGGAGGGGCCAGATAAGGATAGAGGAGTCTAGCAAGGGAGGAGCCTGATATGTTTTGGCTCTGTGTCCCCACCCAAATCTCACCTTGAATTGTAATAATCCCCATGTATCAGGAGAGGGACTAGTGGGAGGTAATTGAATCATGAGAGAATCATGCTGTTCTCATGATGGTGAGTTCTCATGAGATCTGATGGTTTTATAAGGGGCTTCCTCCTTTACACAGTGCACATGCGATGACTGTAAGTTTCCTGAGCCCCCTCGCCCAGTCAGGCAGAGTTGTGAGTCAATTAAACCTCTTTTCTTTGTAAATTACTCAGTCTCGGGTATTTCTTCATAGCAGCATGTGAATGAGCTAATACAGAGACTTTAGGGAAAACATCAGCCTTCACCTCTTAAGGTTCCCTCTTTGTCAACCCTCCTTCTTTCTCTTCTCCTCTTTCCTTCCTTCTCCTCCTCTTCTTTTCTCCTCATCCATCACCAGGTCTTCATCCTCCTTTTCCATTCTTATTGTCTCTCCTTTTCCTCCTCTCACCCTCTTCCTCATCCTCTTCTTTATCTTCCTGCTCTTTTTCCCCCATTTATTCTTTCTTTCGCCCTCTCAGAACTTTCACCAATAAAACAAGTTTCCCTTGGAGCTCAGGAATCAGCTCCTCAAACCTGAGAGGTGGCCTAAGCCATTTGAGCTCAGGGAAGGGGTTCAGGGTCCTGAAAGAAGCCTTACCTCCCTCTAAACAGACACCATGCTGGCTTTCTTTATAATTCTTTTTCTGTTCAAGCACTCCTCTGGCTGGAAGATTCTGTTTCTGTCTTCTCACCACCTCCCTGGAGAAAGGCTTAGCAGGCCCACCAAACAGAAGGTTTAGTGGTTTCCCCAGAACACTGAAGGTTAGTGAGAATGGGGGCTGAAGGCCAATACTCTTGCTTTCTTACTTGTTTCTTCTTTCTTTGGGCCCCCCACACCTAAAGTGTAGTCCATGGACTAGCAGTATCCACATTACCTGGGAGTCTGCTAGAAATGCAGACCCTTAGGCACCACCCCAGACCTATTGAATCAGAATTTTCGTTTTAACAAAAACATCCATGAACATTAAAGTTTAAGAAGCACTGCTCTACATAGACCTCATTCTTCATGTATGGACATAGCCATTTCTAGAAAAACCCATTCTGAGTTTGGTCTCCTAGACCTGTGGAGGGGTAAAGAAGCTGAAAATCAGAGAGACCTGGAGGGCAGTGGTCTCTGGTGACCAGGTGTCTGGTCACCAGATGCCTGGTCACCACTCAGATGCCTGCAGAACCTGGGCAGGGGCAGTAGGCAGGGGCTCTGGTCCTAAGGAAGGTAGCTGCTGCTGAGCTCAAGTTCATTGTTGCAAGATAGGAATACAAGCCCAGGGCTGCCAAACTTTCCAGTGTTTCAAGAGAAGCTGGATTTTTATGTGAAGTCCAGATTTTTATGTAAAATATATATATATTTTAAACATATTGTTTAACATCCAACAAACTTTTAAGACACTGTGGTGGGCAAATAAAACAGGAGGTCAATTGTCCAGACTTTCCACTTATAGCCTTTGATTTAGTTTAGGCTTGTGTTTTAAAAGAAGGAACTATGTTCAATCAAAATCTTACCTGGAAGCTTAATGTGTAAAACAGGTGAAAGGAGAACCACTCTGGTTAAAGTGGAGCCTAGAGCTCCTCCCACTCAGCCTCTTACGTGTCCCCAAGGACAAGTAGCAGCCTCTGAAGGACCCTCCCTACACTCTACAAAAGCACAAGTCAAAACGTATTGAGAGGTTCTAATCACACACGTCATTTGACAGATGAGGAGACTGAGTAGCTTATCCGAGGTTACATAGCAAGTTAGCAGTCACCCAACTCCTAGTCCAGTGCTCTTCTCCTCTTGGCTCACTAACTTCTTTGCATGGTTCTCTAGTGCAGTCGCCTATCAATGGAAGAATCATTCTATAGCATCATCTCTGGCAGGTACTTTTCTAGACTCTGCTTGGTTACCTTCGGTGATGGGACTTCATAAGGTTGGACATTAATATGTGAATTTAGCTTTTCAGAGAATCTTTGAACAGATACATAATATATGTGAAATTTGCAGGTCCTGAACCCATCTAAGTGATTTAACCAACATGTCTGTCTGGATGGAAGTTAAATCTGCTCATCTAATTGAAACTCCTCATGCCATTATTTCAGCTCCTGCCTTTGTCCTGAAAATTAATAGTGAACAGGAGAGCAAATTATTTAGTAGACAGGAAGCTGTTTGAGGCTGAAGGCATGGCATGGGAGAAAGATAAGAGGGAGGTAAAGAGGAAAGAGTCAGGTGTTAGGAAGAAGTGAACTTGGAGTCACTTCAGTTATACAAATTTGACAGTAGAGAGCCCTTGGAGAGCTTAAAGACTTACTAATAGGTCCATACCTTGGTGGAAGGAATGGGCCTTTCATTTGACTGGTCCCTGTGATCAAGCTGAAGTGGCCTGGGGGAGACTATTGGGCCAAGACCCCTGCTTTCCAGGGTGATGCTTTCTGTAGCAGCCTATTGAATAGCATCTGATCCTGTCCCCAGGCTTTGACTGTTGTCTGAAGGAAGACAAGTTTGACTACTTCCTGCTCTTCCCTGATCTGCTTCAAGAGCTGGCTTCAAGTTTCCCTGGGGATCATAGGTTTACAGTGTCAGGGATGTGTTTGGAAAACATGGGGATGAAGAATTGTATTCTGAAGGGAATAACTAAATACCTGATGTTCCCAAAGAGGAGATGGGAGCCCACATGTCCAGTAAATCTTTTTCTTTAAATCAGGAATTTTGCCTGTCCTTAGCATCTCTGACTATTGTGCTTCCAAATATTGATAAAGATGTTTCCTTTTGGGGAGGGGGAGCAAATAAAATTACCTTAATGGCTCCAACAAGATGAGAGGAGTTTGGTCTAGAGCTGAGCTTCTCATATTTTAATGTGCACATGAGTCACTGGAGAACTTATGAAAATGTTCATGCTGAGTCAGTAGGTCTGGGATACATCTGGGATTCTGCACTCCTAGTAAGCTCCCAGATGATGTTGATGCTGCTCTTCCAAGCCCCGTACTTTGAGTGGTATCAAGGGGCTATATTATCTTGATAATTCATTCAGCTGGATTTTTCTTCTCAAAGTCTAAGATTATATTTATGTATGTACCTATATGCACTTTTCACATTGCACTACCATCTTGCTTTAATTTATTTCGTATTAGCTTATTTGAGGGTAACATCTATCATGTTTCCCATTTCTTCTCCTCTGCCTTCACAACCCTTGGCTTCTTAGCAGGACATGCCTTCTGCCTCTGCCACTCAATAACTCTTCCTTTTGCTTTCATTTCCTGACGTTCTGGCCCTGACTGAGTCCCTGACATCATTTTCTATCACTAATTATAATTTCCTACACTCTGCCACATTGACCTTCTCCTATCCCTTGTGCATCGCAACCTCATTTCCATCTCTGGACTTTTACCTTTGTTGTTCCTTCTTGTTTGGAATGCTAGTTCCCCAAAACTTTGAATGACTGGTTTCTTCTAATCATTCCATTCCACTGTCAACTCAGATGTCACTTCTTTAGAGAGGCCTTCTTTGGGTGCCTAGGTAAAGCACTATCTCCCTCCACCAGTCACCTGCTATTACAATATTTATGATTTTTATAATAATTAGTATATATGTTACCTTATTTTCGGTTTTTGGGTTCAATGTCTAAATCTGTCCATTAGAATGTAAGCTCCTTGAGGATAGAGACCTAGTCTGTCTTGTTCAGTGCTGTATACCTAGCACCTAGACAGACCTTGGCATATAGTAGGCACTTGATACATAAATCTTGGCTGACAGACTGTCTTTCTGGACGTTCTTTCTCATTCATTGAAGACTTTATCTTCTAGATCATCACTTGTCTTAATCCTTTCTTCTGTCTATATAACCTCAACATTCCTGTAGGCGGCCTATTCAGTCTTGACCTCACGCTTAACAACTTTTTTCTTCACTTCACTCAGCCACAACACTTACGTGATAACACTAAAGATCTTGTCATAACCAGTAACCAACTGGATTACTTCCACAATCTTGATTGGTTTCAAGCATCTTCTCTCTGACTACTGTGTCCTGTTATTCCAGCTCACTTTGATACATTTCCAACAATTCTTCCACATCATGAGGATCTCCAATTCATTGGCCCTACCATTCAATTGACATTATCCAGCGCCTTTTTTTTATGTCCTCTTCTTCATTGTGTCTGGCTTAGATTTCTTAGCCCACTATTATGATCACTTCCTTGCACATGCTTGCAACTCTATCATCTATTTCTATTCCCATTGTATTTGCATCCGAATCTCCTCCAGATTTCACCCAACCACCTATCATCTCTATACCTGTGCCTGAAGAGCAAAATTGACTAGAGATTATGGCTATAGTTGGGCTGATTTATTTTTCTTTACCACAAGGTTGAATTAGGCACTCAACATTTATTTTTTTGTGTGTGCCTCTACTCCTAAGAGATACTGATTTTTAGTTTCGTTTTTTTTTTTTTTAGATACTTAACATTTCCTAAAAGACCGTGCCATATGTCCCTGATGTGCTTACTTTTCCACTCCCTCTCAGACAGTGTCTCTCAACCTTAGTTGCACATTAGAATCATCAAGGGAGCTTTTTAAAATCCTGATGCCCAGGCTTTATCCCATTCCAGTGAAATAATAATCCCTGAAGGTGGGATTTAGATATCTATGGTTTTTCAAGCATCCCAGGTAATTCCAATATGCAGCCAAGGTTGAGAGCCACTGTGCTGAGAAAACTATTTCATATTTGCTCCTCCTTTCTGTAACCTCCACTGACAACTCCCTCCATAATCCTCTCTCAGCTTCATGGAGAACATTTTTAAAAACATTATAGGGGCATTTCCTTCCTTTTTATTCACCAAATCTATAGGCTCACCATCACCTGCACATTTACCCATTTCTCTTCTTTCCTGCTAGATTTCAGGAAGCGACTCTGCTCCTATCAAGGCAAATCTTTTTTGCTCTGGAACCCATCCCCTCTCACTTTCTGAAGGACTTTGCTCCTGCAGGTATCCCCTCTCTTACACTAGTGCTTCTCAAACTTTAATGTACATGCAGAACATTGGAGGATCTAGTTGAAATGCAGATTATGAGTAAGTAGATGTGGGATAGGGCCTGAGGTTCTGCATTTCTAACAAGCACTCAGGTGATGATGATATTGTTGGTTTGTCGACCATGTTTCAACTAGCAAAGTCTTATGCGATAAGTCTTTATGCTCATTCTCATCGTTTTATCAATATGCCCTTATTTGCAAGTTAAAACAAAAAAAAGACTTCCTTGTCCTCATATCCCCTCCCAAATATTGTCTTGTCTTATTTCCTTCACAGAAGAACTTCTCAGTGAGTTGTCTACACTCATTGTCTCTACTTCTTTACCTTTACTCATTCTTTACTGCCTTCATTCACTCCTCTACTCCTCCAGTACGATCTTTCTTATTCTCATGCCAGTGAAGCTACTCTTGTCAAAATTACCAACCTTGTTGCCAGTACAATGGGCATATCATTTAACTTCTCAACATTTCAGACACCTAGTCTTGAAATACTCACCTGAATATGATTTCTCCTCATTTTATTTTTACCTTACTGCTTCTCAGTGTCCATAGATAATTTTCTCCTTCTCTATGTAACTTTTATCTAATTGTTAAGAGCTTCAGGACTCATCCAGGGCCCTTTTTAAAATCTGGATTCTCTCCTAGATGATTACATCCTGTCGTGGGACTTTAAATACCATCGGTATGAGGAAGACTTCAAAATGTATATGTCCAGCCAGAGCATCTCTCTTGAGCGCCAGGCTTTCATATCTAATTTTCTTCCTGACATCCCCTCTAATAATGTGACTCTCAATACATCCAAATGGAAGTCCTGATTTTTTTTCCCTCTTCAAACCTGAGCTTATGCCGGTCTCCACACATTAGCCAAAGTGCCACCATCTATCCAGTATTGCAAAACAAAAACCTAAAGTTATCTGGAATTTCTTTATTTTTTTTCCCTCACACTCCACATCCAATTCATCATCAAACTCTGTTATTTCTACCTCTAAAATATATCTCAATTTTTTTTACCTCTGTCCATCATCTTTACTATTCTTCCAGTCCAACTCACCATCGTCCTTATGCTGTATTACTACAACAGTTCCTACCTTTTGTCCCTTTTCAATCTATTTACCACATAGCAGGCTGAGTTGTCTTTAAATAATGTAAATTGGTTCAATTAATTCTCCTGCTTAAAAATCCCTCAATTCGTACCTCTATCTCCCTGTAGTTCATAGAATAAATCCAGATTATCTTACTATGATCTTCAAGGCTTTATATGACCTAGCTTCTGCCAAATTTGTCTCCTATCACTGTTCCTCTTTCTCTCTAGGTTTTAGCCTCATTGTGCTTCTAATTCCTGTGATACTACTTGCCAGTTCAATCCTTTGGACTTCTGTACTTTCTGTTTTCTGTGCCTAGAATACTTTCCCCCTACCTCTTACATGGCTGGCTCGCCTTAAGCCTTTAGGCCTCAATTTAAATGCCTTTTCCCAGGAGAAGACTTCCTTACCTAAACTCCCTTTTCTACCCCACAGTTACTCTATCCCTTCACTTTCTTTTTTTATAGCACTTATATCCATCTGTATTAGCACATTTACTTACCAGATTTACTTGTTTATTGAATAGAAACGAGGGCGAGGGCATGAACTCTGTCCATCTTGTTCACTTCCATGACATCAGTGCTTAACACACGGTACCTGGCACATTGTAGGCACACGTTTATTGAGTTTATGAATGAGTAAATATAGGTGGTAATGTATGAACCAAATATTGCTTTGTAAAGAGTTTATAATATACATATTTGTCTTAGCCCTCCAATATTTAAAATTAGAGTAGTTGTGTGTTTTCAGTGTTTACCCTTTTTCACTACTGCACTCCACGCACTGTGGAGAATCAAGGGTTTGAGTTTTTATCCCAGCTTAGCCACTCATTTACTTAGTGACTTTGGGAGTTCCTTCCATTCCCTGGGGCTATTATCTTCTCAGCAGTAAAATGAGACTGTTGGAGGAAATAATCTTTACAATTATTAAGGCCAACTCTGATATGTATGGATCAGTGATTCTTTAACACTCTTAGGTACACAATTAGTGTGTTCATTGTATGACTGAAGAACCTGAGTCATAGATAAGCTGGGACATGACTGTCTTTCTCTTCATTTTGTTCATGACTCTCCACCAGAATGGAGAGCTGGTGCCTGGTTAGGTACCAAATAGGCTTCTGGGAGATAACAGGACTTCAAGAGAGTGAACACAGAGATTGTGGAAACTCCTTTTCCAGATTTCTATTGTCTTATCCTGAGTGCTTACTGGCTTCCAGGCCCTGTGCTAAGTATTTTCCTTGGACAAATGTATGAAATCTTTGTAACAACCTTGTTAGCCCTATTCACAGATAAAGAAACTGTCAAGGCACAGAACGTTGAATAATCTGCCCAAGTAAGTGGCAAAGCCAATAACTGAATCTAATCCAAGTTGTTCTGACATAAGAGATTATGCCCTACCAACTACATTATATCTCCTCTAACTACTCATATGGTTCTAGGCAAATAGGTGCTCAAAACATAATGACTGGATTCAACAACATCTAATTATACCTCTGGGATCAACACCCGTTTTTTGCAGAAGTTTCTAGGCACCTGTTTTTTTGCAGGAATCCCTAGTCTCTCTATTAACACTGGCCTGTTTTTGTTCAGATCCATTCTCCACTCTTCTGAAAATTACATTTCTTAGATTTCCTTGCTTTCTCACTTCTTTTGTCCAATGGGAGACACATACAGGAGATCTGTGGCTAGGAGGAAGGGAGAACCCAGGGTATTTCTCCCACCTCCTGTATCAAAGAGGTGTTTTCTGGTGGTATCTGTATTCCTCCATGGATCCAGCTCCTCTTGAACAATTCCTCCATTTATGGCATCTGCTTCTCATAGGCTGTCCAATCGGTGATTTTGGCTTCTGTATGGTCTCACCTGTTATCCATCCATCCCTACGAGTGGTAGCAGCTTTCTGTGTTTGTTAAATGCTAGGTTGCTGCCCCATCCTCTGTTTGGGCTCTTAGCTCTGCAGGTGTGATGTATTAAATGCTCTCAGTTTAAAAGACCTAGGGTGGCTTTTATTTTCTTGATTGGACCTTAACCGATTTAGATACTTTCTACAATTCCAGGGCTACTCACATCACATAAATTGGTTTATATCCTTCAGAGCACATATCACAATCTCTAAATATCTTGCTTGTTTACTTATTTATTGTCTATCTCTCTTCTCCAAGTAGATTGTAAGGTCTATGAGGAACTTTGTCTTGTATCCTGAGCATCTATCACAATGCCTAGCACATAGGGACTAAACAATAATGTTGAATGAATGCATTCACCAAAAAATTAAAAGTTTTTATTGGGTATTTACTATGTGCCAGTCACTGTTGTAGAAGATACCAAAATGAGTAATTCATTGTCACTGCTTCAAAAAAACATAATTCCATCTAAGTGAAAGGGAATAGTAAAATGTTCATATAACCATTGTATTATTTCACTAGGGCTGCCATAACAAAGTACCACAGACTGGGTGGCTTAAACAACATAAATTTATGTTCTTATAATCCTGGAGGCCAGAAGTCTGAGAACAAAGTGTCAGTGTGTTTGGTTTCTTCTGAGGCCGCTCTCCTTGGCTTGCTTTGTAGATGGCTGTCTTCTTCCTGAGTTGTCAGATTCTGAGGTACTGGGAAGAACTTCAACATATGAATTTTTTGGGCGGGGAGGGGAAACAATTCAGCCTATAACAACCAGGAAGTAAAAATATTATTTTTAATTGAGAGAGCAAAATCATAGTGCTATAGGAATCAAATGAAAGATGATAAAATCAGGGCCTGGAGGTATTCCTGGAAAGCTTTCTAAAGGTCGTGTGCCTGGTGCCAGATCTTAAACAGTCATGACAGTTTGAATGGGCTGGTTGGCAGGGGAGGTGCATCCAACTCTCATACTCAGCATGAGAGAAGGCCCAGATGTGGGAAAGTGAGAGAATATTGTGGAGTCACTGATGCCTGGATTATCAGACTTGAGAGGATGTTGAAAGGTCATCCCGGGCAACCTCCCATTTGATTCAGGAATCCCTTGCCAAAGGGTAATTCAGCTTCTGCTTGTACACCTCCCATGACGGGGTGCTCAGTAAGGTACTGCTTCTATCTTTGGCCAGCTCTGTCTGGACAAAACAATGGCTTGGATGAAGTGCAGAAGGTGCTAAAAAGGACAAATAAAGTTGTATGTGTAACAGGCCAGTGATGTCTTCATGCCAGTTACCTCCAGGAACTTCTTTCTAATATCATACTTTAACTCCTTTTATTTTGGTTGCAACCTCTGTTTTTGCAATTCCGTCTTAGCCTGACCTGCTCTTCTAGTCAGGAGCCTTGGAATCTTGCCTTGCTTGGCTGTGCTACTTTGAGCAGATGTCTTTCAATCTCTGGGCTTCAGTATTCAAGTCTGTAAGGGAGGGGGGCAATTAAGAATCTCTGTTGTGTCCACCTCATAGAGTTACCCTAAGGATTATAAGGGATAATAACAGATGTCAATGTGACCGACCAAGTCAATTTTTAGCCTAAGCAAAGGTACCAGCCTGTGTTGTGTTCCCCAGAGTTGGGGAAATCATAAAGAGGTGGGCGGTTTCTCCGTTTGCCTGTTTTGCTGATGTACATTAAACTCATTCTCAGCAAAATAAGCAAATGGAAAATTCGTCCATCAACAAGCTACCTTTCTTGTTCCTAAGGGCGTGAAGAAGCCTGAAGTAGTGTGTGTATGAGAGAGAGGGGGAGATAGCGGAGAGAGGCTTGGAAAGCTGCAGAGCCTTTTTCTTTTTTTTTTCTCTCTCTCTCTCTCTTTTTTTTTTTTTTTTTTTTTTTTTGGTGAACTTGTGCCCTTTCCCTCTTCCAAACCTTCATTTATTTATCTGTAAAATGGAGATACTAATGCCTGCCTCTGCAGGGTTGCTGTGAGAAGTGAAAGTAATGCAGATGAAAGCTCTAAGAGAGTACACAAAGAGAGAAGACCCTAGGGGAGTATGCAGAGGGAGGGCGGGGGAGGGAGGCAGGAGAGTGCTGGCATAGCTCCACTGGGGCAGCATCTTATTATTCTGGAGATTGGTCAAACACCTCTGGTAACTTTGGAGAGGACTTTCCGCTGACTCGACACAATTGGGAAGCCCCACAATAAACAGCATCTAACTCCAGCACAGTGGGAGGCAGGCAGAGGTAGCAGCTGCTTTCTCCGGGCGGGCGGAGGCTATTCGCCCCCATCTTCTCCCAGCACCCCACCCCCACAGTTCTCAAGCCTTGGTGGGGGACAAAGGCAGCCCATTGGGACACCCCCCCCCCACAGTCGCACCTCTCTCTGCCAAGACCTCTAGGAGCAGCAGGGCGGAGAGACAGAGCCTGCCGTTTGGCATGGAACAACCTGACTGAAGGCGAGGTCCGGGGCGGAGGGGATTGGGCTGTAGGGCTGTGGAGGAGGGGAGGCGGAGGGGGCGCTGGGGCTCTCGCTTGCTTCAGCCCAGCCCTCCTAGTCAGCCCGCGACAACTCTCGCCAGCTACGGGGCCTCAGAGAAGCCGGACTTCGCGAGCACCATGCAGTGGATAAGGGGCGGATCGGGAATGGTGAGTGCTTGCAGCCTCGGCTTCCCTTGCTTGAGCCTCTCAGTTCCCCCAGCCCCACCTCCCGTTCCTCCAAGGAGCCGCAACGCAGTGAGCCCCTTGGCCTCTGCCCACCGCCCTAGCCGCCGTCCTTGAGACACCAGTGAGCTGCTGTGGCCATTTTAGGAGTCCCTGCTCGCTTGCCTGCCGAGGAACCCCCCTCCCATCCCCCTCTACTTTTCTATCCGAGATTAAGGTGGAATAGGGGTAGGGGCCAGGTGATGTGCCCAAGAACATCTCAGGGGTCACCTGGGAGGCCAGAGAGGGAAGGGGGATGTCAGAGTGCTTCTCTGGAAGCAGTGAAGCTCGCAGGAGGCTGACAAGCTGGCACAGGGTTGTAGGGGGAAGGGGACGGTCACAAAGCCTGGGAATGTGGAGGGGGCCTTATAGGAGAGCTGCATGACTCCCCCCGCCCCCAACTAGGTTTCCTGCAACTCCTTCCCCTGGTCAACGCCAGGGCATGAGGGACAGAGAGTCATTCTCTGCTCTCAGAAAGCTGCCTGGGGGTGCCCTGAAGTCCTTCCTTGCCTGGGCTGGTGTCACCCTGTCCACACTTGGGGCTTGTCAAGGAGAGACAGCTGCAGAAACCCACATTCTGGAAATGGGTTTGGGCCACAGTCAGTTAACAGAGCTCTTCTCTCCCTCCCAAGGAGTGTGTGCTTGTTTGTGTGTTTAGTATAATCCTCCAACAGTTCATTTTATGCCATGGTGTTCGCTTCTCCACCTGGAGACCTTGGAATGACTTCCCTTTGCAGAGGAAGTGGTGGCTGCATTTTGATGCCTCTCTGACTTAGCCAGGGGCAGTTTAAGCCTGGTTAGGGACTCTGGGGAGTGGGAGGCCACCATGACTTTGTCCTCAGCTGGGAGGCATAGGCAAAAGGGTCTTAGAAGGCAGTTAGGTTGGGTCAGCAGGTACTGATGGCAATACAGCCCACACTTCTGCACTGCCACCCATAACCCGCAGATGAAGGAAAGTAGCCTGAAGTGGCTGGGCAAAAAATTGATATTTAACTCTTTTTTTGCTTTCATTGTAAAAGGGAGGAAGAGTCTGGTGTGGGCTAGGACTATATTCGGAGGAGCTGACCTCTTCTCTTCCTCAGAGTTTCATTTGATCTCTGTTTGAGTAGTTCTTAATGGCATCCAGTTCATATTCCTATGTGCCAGGGCTTCAAGAGGCTCTTCTTCCCAGACCTCCCCTACTTCCCTGAGGTTTCATTAAAGCTACATCAAATGTTTGTGGAACCAGAAAAGATTAGAGCAGGTAAACACCGTAGAGTCCTTGCTGTCCAACCAGTAAAGCTGGGATCCAGAGAGTGGGACAGACTTGCCCAGGTCCACAAACTCCTTGGAGGCAAAGCTGAGTCTAGCACTTGAGTCTCCTGTCACAGTCCTTCCCCACTGCTCCACCAATCATCTGTTCAAACGGTGCTGAGAGAGGCAGAAAGGAACACAGTCATGATCTTGGGAAAGGACTTTCTTTGGGATGATCTAGTGCCATGAAATTTACCTGAAAAAAACCCATGCCAGTCCTGGCATTTCTGGCAACTGGGTCAGGGTGAGGGCTTCCTTCCTCTTCCAAATATATTGAAGTATAGGGTCCCAGAGCCACCATTGACAACAGGTTAAATTAATGGAGAAATTTGAAGTTTTGCCAACTGTGTAGGAGAGAGAAAAGGGTGGCAGACATCTTGTGGAGACTACGTGATTAAGGATTGGTTGATGGGGGAAAAATCTCAATATTCTTAGAGGACTGAGGCAGTGAATATTATATAATGGCAGCATTTATTTAGCTGTTTACCAGAATTCAAGAGATGGGAGTAGTAAACTTTATTCTTGCTTGGGAGGCAGGGAACCTCTAAATTTTGGCCTTGCCACTAATAGAAATCCTTTGGACCTCAGATTTCTTACCTATTAAATGCGGATGTTAATAATCACCAAAATTCCTTCCAGGCCTTAGGTTTTCAGATTCCTAGAAGTATATGTTGTATAAATTTTAACTAGTGGTGCATTACAAATAAATAGGGATTGGGTGTCTAGCCACCATTTTATAATGTGGCTAGTTGAAAGATCTTTGCTCCTTGTTCTTTCATTTGCAAGGTGCCTGAAGTACAAACTGAGCATTTTATAACAGTGAGATTTCTTTTTAGAACATTTGACTGTAATAACTTATTTCAAGTGTTACATGCAAATCATGGTCCTTGAACATAAAATATTGTTTGGGATTTTACAGAATAAAATCTGTCTTATAGATAGAGGATGTGAATGAGTTCACATTGGATGGTAAATTGTTATTTATTCATGGCTTCTGCCTGCAGTGCCAGTTTGTGCTGGGTTAGCCGGTATGCCTAAAGTGGAAATAACACTATTCTCAGAGTAACAAATCTGAGGTTTAGTGCCTGGCTTTTACATTTCTCGGTCTTGAAACTATTACCAATTGTCAAACCTACTTTATCCTCAGTATTCTTTTACATAAAATGGGGATACAGTGCCTTTTTTATAGGTACTATTAGGTCATTAATTTATTCAACAAAATGTAGAGGATCTACTATGTATTGGCATTGATCTAAGTGCAGGGGAGATCACAATGAAAAAAATAAACCAAATTCCTCACTTTCATGAAGCTTACATTCTAGGGGTTGGGAGGTTCATTAAACCATAACAGAAATGAATATACACTATATCAGAAGGTGCTAATCACTAGGAAAAAATAAATAAAACCTGTTAAGAGAATAGAGAGACATAGGAAGTTGGATGGTATATAAGATTCATCAAAGTCTCACTAGTTAAGGGACATTTGAGCAAAGATGTGAAGGAAGTGCAGGAGCAAGCTCTGTGTATATGTTTAGGATAAGAGGATTTTAGGCATAAGGAACATCTAGAAAGAACACAACTGGTTTGTTTAAAGAACAGCAAGGAGGCCAATGTCCTTGGGATAAAGAATTAGTACATGGAAGAAGGATAGATGAAATCAGAGAGAAAACAGAAATCCACTTTTATAGGCCATTATTCTGAGTGAGATGGGGAGCCATTGAAAGAATTTTTACAGATGAGAGATATAATCTGACATATTTTAACAAAAGAATAAACTGTAGTGGGACAAGGATGAGAACTGTGAGGAAGCCCAAGTTAGAAGTTACGGTTGCTTGGATAAGGGTGAGAATGGTGGAGATGATCTATATGAAATGACTGACATCATTGTCTATAGATGATACATGTCTTTCTCCTTTATTATCACCTTCTTGTACCCTCAGATCGCTAAGAGTGGATATAGAAAGAACATAGTGTGGGTATATGCATGGAGGGGGCATTTCATATCCAAGTCAATGATCGAGTGATCTGCTTTTGGACTTCTGACCATGGTAGCTAATTGAGACTTGATTCTATGTGGATTACCAGTAAATTAGTACTCTGCTTTCTGGGATTCTGGAGCAGAAGATTAAGTGTATTATTAAAACTTCAGGATTGTGGTATACCTGCTGTTTATCTGTAATATCTGGAATGGATCATTTTTAATACTCTTCTATATGAAAAAATTCAGTAATTATCAGTACTATTTATTATTTTATTGATCTGTTCTTTAATTTTCAATTATCAAGGAAAACAATACATTTTAATCATAAAGATATTCAAAATTTATCTCACATGTAAACTACAATGTGCACTCACTAAACAGGAGTATTACACCTTTCAATTTTCATTGTTTCACTGTTTTAGATTTTAAACACACATAAAACTACAGTTGGTCACACAGAATGACAGAATTGAAGTGACCCATATTCTGTTTCTTTTTATAATCACTGCGCTATTATTGTTTACTTTCAACCTACTGTATAAATGCTGGAACATATATTACCAGAGGGATTACAGACACAAAACTAACCCAAAGCTATCGTGAATGATTTTGAACCTTTATAAACTGAGATGAGCTGAATGAACACTTGTAGTTACACTGTGTGTGTCAGGGGCCAATTATATAACTGGGAGTTCTCTGAGTCAACTTCCATGTAGAATAAAATGTCAATTAAAGGATAAGTAAAAATATGCTAATTTCAAACTTCATATTTATTAAAAGCCAATAGTAACCACAATTGTTTTGAACTTTGACCAACCAAAGATTCTTTTTTTCTTTTTTTAAGGAAGGAATGTTTTATTGCTAACATTGTTTAAAATTGCTGGTGCTTGGTGATAGAAAACACTTTGACTTTTAGTCTTTAAAAAAATTATCTATAGCTAGTGTACTCTTTTATTGCCTGCACTAAGGGTTGTCTGCTCCCATTGCCCCATCTTTGATGTGCCACCACTTTGGAGAAGAATATGGAATTATGGACCAATTCCATGCCAACTGCCATACGACATGTGTAAGAGTCATTTATGACTCAGTGGCAATCTCCACATAGGCAAGATGGAATGACCAACTGCAAAGTTTAACAGCTGATTTTATTTTACTTAGCTGTGCATAACAGAAGTATATCTATACTGACTTAAAACACACAGATTTTATTTTTTCACATACAAAATCAAGAGATAGGCATACCTGGGCCAGTATGGCAGCTTCAGGAAGTCTTTAGAGACTTTTCTTCTCTATCATCCATGGCATTTGGCTTCCATTATTCATGGTCCAAGAGGAGTGCTGAAGCTTAGGAAAATCTAACATTCATAATTTGGGAAGGGAAAAGAGAAGGAAAAGTTCTTGACCCCTTCTTTTTAAGAAGTCTTCCCAGAAGTCCTATTTAATACTTCTAATTATGTCTCATTGAAGAACTGAGTCACATGGCTGCTGCTAGCTGCAAGGGAAGCTAGGAAATGCAGTCATATAAACTAGGTAGCAATGTGTACACCTAAAAATTGGGAGTGGGGTTTCTGATACAGAGGAAGAAGGGAAGAATGGTGTTTTTGTGAGATAACCTGCAGTCATTGTCATGCTTAGTTGAACTACATGCCTGTGATTGTACAAACGGAAAGTCTAAGGGCTTGTACACAGCTTTGGGCTGTGGGCCAAAGCCTGATAGATGTTGCTAATAGTAAAAATGTTGCCATCAATCTTGTGAAGGATCAATAAAGACTTGACATACCTAGTCCTCCTATGATTCCTACTAGTGACGGTCCTTTTGTGAAACTAGATGGATGGTTGTACGGTTTGGCTGTAGAATTGTAGTTCCCATAATCCCCACGTGTCATGGGAGGGACCTCATGGAAGGTAATCAAATCATGGGGGCAGTTACTCTCATGCTGTTCTCGTGGTAGTGAGTGATTTTTCACAAGATCTGATGGTTTTATAAAGGGCAATTGCCCTGCACAGGCTCTCTTGTCTGTGACCATGTAAGATGTGCCTTTCCTTCTCCTTCACCTTCTGCCATGATTGTGAGGCCTCCCCACCCATGTGGAACTGTGAGTCCATTAGACCTCTTTTTCATTATAAATTACCCAGTATCAGGTATTTCTTCATAGCAGTATGAAAATGGACTAATAAAGTAAATTAGTACCAGTAGAGTGGGGTACTGCTATTAACCCCAAAATATGGAAGTGACCTTGGAACTGAGTAATGGGCAGAGGTTGGAAAAGTTTGGAGGGCTCAGAAGAAGACTGAAAGACGTGGGAAAGTTTGGAGCTTCCTAGAGACTTGTTGAATGGTTTTGACCAAAAAGTCCAGGCTGAGGGGGTCTCAGATGGAGATGAGGAACTTACTGAGAACTAGAGCAAAGGTGATTTTTGCTATGCTTTAGCAAAGAGACTGGCAGCATTTTGCCCCTGCCCTAAAGATCTGTGGAATTTTGAACTTGAGATAGATAATTTAGGGTATCTGGTGGAAGAAATTTCTAAGGAGCAAAGCATTCAAGAGGTGACTTTGGTGGCTTTAAAAGCATTCAGTTTTACTAATTCACAAAGATATGGTTTAGAATTAGAACTTACGTTTAAAAGGGAAGCAGAGCATAAAAGTTCAGAAAATTTGCAGAGTGGCGATGCAGTAGAAAAGAAAAACCCATTTTGTGGGGGAGAAATTGAAGTTAGCTTCAGAAATTTTCGTAAGTAACAAGGAACCAAATGTTAATTACCGAGACAATGAGGAAAATGTCTCCAGGGCATGTCAGAGGTCTTCACAGCGGCTCCTCCTGTCATATGACTGGAGGCCTAGAAGGAAAAAGTGGTTTCATGGGCCAGGCCCAGGGCCTTGCTGCTTTGTGTTGTCTTAGGACTTGGTACCCTGCATCCCAGCTGTGGCTAAAAGGGGCCAACATAGAGCTCAAGTCATTGCTTCAGAGGGTACAAGCCCCAAGCCTTGGCAGGTTACACGTGATGTTGGGCCTGCGGGCACACTGAAGTCAAGAATTGAGGTTTAGGAACCTCTCCACCTAGATTTCAGAGGATGTATGAAATGCCTGGATGTCCAGGAAGAAGTTTGAGGCAGGGGGTGAAGCCCTCATGGAGGACCTCTCTTCAGGCAGTGTGGAAGGGAAATGTGGGGTTGGAGCTCCCACACAGAGTCCCCACTGTGGCACTGCCTAGTGGAGTTGTGAGAAGAGGGCCACTGTCCTCCAGACCCCAGAATGGTAGATTTGACAGCTTGCACCATGTGCCTGGGAAAGTCACAGACACTCCATGCCAGCCATGAAGGCAGCCTGGAGGGGGACTGTACCCTGTAAAGCCAGAGGTGCAGAGTTGTCCAAGGCTGTGGGAGTCCACCTCTTGTTTCAGAGTGACCTGATGTGAGACACAGAGTAAAAGGAGATTATTTTGGAGCTTTAAGATTTGCATTGGACCCGTTAAATCCTTCATTTTGGCCAATTTATCCCATTTGGAACAGGTGTATTTACCCGGTGCCTTTGTATCTAGACTTCTTAGTGTCTATAATTTCATCATATCTCAGAAGTAACTAACTTCCTTTTTATTTTCCAGGCTCATAGGCGGAAGGGACTTGACTTGTCCCAGATGAGACTTTGGACTTGAACTTTTGAGTTAATGCTGGAGTGAATTAAGGCTTTGGGGGGCTCTTGGAAGGGCATGATTGTGTTTTGAAATGTGAGGACATGAGATTTGGGAGGGGCCAGGGTGAAATGCTGTGGTTTGGCTGTGTCCCCACCCAAATCTCATTTTTAATTTTAGTTCCCATTATCCCCATGTGTCATGGAAGGGACCTGGTGTGAGTTAATTGAATCATGGGATCAGTTATCCTCAGGCTGTTCTTGTGATAGTGCGTGAGTTCTCACAAGATCTGATGGTTTTGTAAGGGGCTTTTCCTCCTCTTTGCTCCACACTTCTCCTTGCTGCCTCCATGCGAAGAAGGATGTGTTTGCTTCCCCTTCTGCCATGATTGTGTTTCCTGAGGCCTCTCCAGCCAATGCTGAACTGTGAGTTAATTACACCTCTTTCCTTTGTAAATTTCCCAGTCTCAGGTATGTCTTTATTAGCAGTGGGAGAATTGGCTAATATATGACATGCTTCATGGAGCTAGGGGATGCAAAATAGAGCAGTGTTTCTGGAGGATTTAGGGGAAGGACGTGACTAGTACAGTAGTATAATCTCAGCCCTGGTGAGTTTCAGATGCTTGGACAGTCTTACATTGTAGATATCTAGTAGGCAGTTGGTGATCAGATATTGAGCTCAGAGGGGATGGGAAGCATCCCATCCTCTCTGAGGGTAGATGAACTACCTAGCATTTAAAAATGCCATATAGCCTGGGAAAGTGAGAGGTAGTAGCAGAACTTGAACCTCCTTCTTTTTCAATTCTAACCTAGAACAGACTCAGTCCACTCTGTTATCTACTGTCTAGAATTTACATGGCAGCACTATTGTTTCAGGCTTTACTCTCTGCAGGGCTCCTGTTGCTTCTGGACTGCCTGAGCTATAATGTCCAAGTTGGATGACCTTGGGGATAATCTAGCTCAACTCCTTAAACCAGGGGTCAACAAACTATAGCTTGATGGCCAGATCTAGCCAACAAGATAAGAATTATTTTTACATGTTTAAATGGTTAGAAAAATATCAAAAGAAGAATAGTGTTTGGTGGTACAAGTAGATGAAATTATAATGAAATTCAAATTTCAGCATCCATAAATAAGGTTTCATTGGAACACAGCCATGCCCATTCATTTCCTTATTGTGTATGGCTGCCTTTGTGATACAAAAGCAGAGTTGAATAGTTGTTACAGAGACCTTATGGCCCACAAAGCTTAAAAAAAATTAGAATTTGGCCCTTTACAAAAAAGGTTTGCAGAATCCTGGCTCTGAGTCCTAAGGTTACCATGGCAGTGCCTTGGGGAGGGGGAGAAAGGAGCAGGAAAGAATATGAATCTCTCACCTCTAGTCTAGAGCATCTGGGCTTTTGCTTTATACATTGGGTTGTTGCTTAAGATTTCAGAAAAAAAGCATTTTTTTTCTCATCCTGCATTCCCTCTAGTCCCCACACAAAATGTTTGAATACTACTAATTTTATAGATTGTGAACGCCAAGGTTCAGAAAAGGAGAGTGCTTGACCCAAGACCATGCAGCTACTCAGTAATTGGAGTAAGAATCCACAGATCTGAATTCTCAGTTGAATGTGCCTTCTTCTGTGAGGTAAATTTAGTAGGGCCAACGTAAGGGAAGCTCACCTGTTATGTATGCGCCAGTTATTTTAAATGTTATCCCAATCAATCTTCACATTAGCCCCTATAAAATTAGCCCCTTAATGTCTACATGTGTTCATTTATTAGTTTATAAGTTCATGCAACAGATATTCACTGTATCAGGTACTCTTCTATCCATTGGAAATGTGGCAGGGAAAAAAACAGAAAAATGTCTCTATCTTCCCAGAATTCATAGCCCAGTCCAGCTTGGAAACAGGAATAGACAGCTTAGGCATTTTTTTCAGGGTTAAATATAGGGCAACATAAAATTTCAAATTCACATCTATTTACTTCCCAAAACCTTACTCTTTGCACAACCCACTTATCCATTCATGACCCATCTACTCCCCGTTCCTCTGTGCGCCTCTCATCCACCCACTGATCCACTCACCTATACATGCATCCTCTCATTCACCCATCAGTTCCTCCATCTATCCATCCATCTATCCATCTGTTCATCTATCCAATTTATTGATTACTTACAAACTGCTGGGTGCTGGTGATACTGTCCAGTACCACTAGCTTTTACTCTTCTGCCTTGGTGTTAGTAACAGTGTAATGGTTAGGATCACAGACCATGGACCCAGATCCCCTGCAATCAAACACTTGCTCTGGGTACTTATTCTTTGTGTGGTCCTGGGCATCCCACTTGACCAGTATCCTTGTCTTTAAAGGTGGGAAGATATTAGTGCATGCCTATTTCATAGGGTAGTTGTAAGATAAAATGAGTGAATACATGCAAAGCACCTTGAACAATGCCTGGTACAGAGTAAAAGCCATATAAATATTTGTTGTTATTATTTTTACATTTCCTTCAGAGTCAGAGACCATCCCAGTTGGCTCAGAAACACAACTTTATTTGAGCAGGATTACTGACTAATCGTGTTGCATTCCTCAGGGTCCTTTCACATTAATCTGATAAGGAAATTTATGTCAATACTAAAGAAATCAATATGTTTCTTCTCCCATATAATAGATTCATGACAAAAATTATATATTTATCCACTCTCTCCTGTAATAGATGCATGGTAAAAATTGTGTAGTTACCCTGAATAGTTAATACATGTGTAGAGTATAAAATTCAATGAGTCGGGAAGGTAATATGGTAAAAAATAAGTCTTCATTCTTTCCCTGGTTCAGTTACCTGGTCCTTTTCCCCAGAAGCAGCCCCAGATATCAGTCTCTTAGGTGTTTATGCTAAGATATTCTGTGCCTTCATGAGCATATACCTAAGTACACAGAAACACACTTTCTTCATATAGATAGTAGCATATTCTCATATTTTTATACTTAGCTATTTTTAATTAACAATATATCTTGGAGATTATTATATATTAGTACAATGGAGAGCCTTCCTTTTTTATGGCTACATAGTATTCTGTTGTGTCCTCTGTTGATGGTGAATTGGGTTGTCTCCAGTCATTAAGACATGATAAACAATGCTGAAAATGGATGTTTAGCCAGAAGCTCTGATTTCTGAGGCACTGTACTAGGCTGAGGTGGGGAGAGTCAATGGAAGATGTGCTTTATGTCTTCAAGGAGCTTAGGATTGAGTAGGGGGGAAATAAAGACAGGCTGGACCAAATGCTATAGAAATGTATAAAGAAGATACTGTAAGAAAATAGGGGAGCGAGAATGTGGTGGGTAAAGGGTTCAGGGTATTGAGCGGGGCTTCCAAGAGACAGTGTTTAAGTGTACTTTTTATTTTATTTTATTTTTTATTTTTTTCTTCCAATTTCTATTTCAGGTTTAAGGAGTGCATGTGTGGGTTTGTGATATGGGCAAATTGTGTATCATGGGGTTTGATGTATAGATGATTTCTTCATCCAGGTAATAAGCATATTACTCAATAGGTAGTTTTTCAAACCTCACCCTCCTCACACCCTTCACCCTCAAGAAGGCCCCAGTGTCTGTTGTTCCCTTTTTGTGTCCATGTGTAATTAGTGTTTATTTCCAACTTGTAAGTGAGAACATTCAGTACTTGGTCTTCTGTTTCTGTGTTAATTCGCTTAGGATAATGATCTCCAGCTCTATTCATGTTGCCGCAAAGGACATGATCTCTCTTTTTCATGGCTGTGTAGTATTCCATGGTGTATATGTACCACATTTTCTTTATCCAATCCACTGCAATGGACATCTAGGTTGGTTTTATGTCTTTGCTATTGTGAATAGTGCTGTGATGAACGTACATGTACATATATCTTTATGGTAGAATGATTTATATTCCTTGGCTATATACCCAGTAATGGGATTGCTAGGTCAAATAGTATCTTTGTTTTAAGTTCTTTGAGAAATCTCCAAACTGCTCTCCACAGAGACTGAACTAGTTTACATTCCCACCAACAGTGTATAAGTGTTGCCTTTTCTCTGCTACCTCATCAGCAGGTTATTTTTTGACTTCTTAATAATAGGCATTCTGACTAGTGTGAGATGGTATCTCATTGTTGTTTTGATTTGAATTTCTCTAGTGATTAATTATGTTGAATATTTTTTCATATGCTTGTTGGCCACATGTATGTCTTCTTTTGAGATATGTCTGTTCATGTCCTTTGCCCATTTTTTAATGAGGTTGTATTTTTTTTTTCTTGTTGATTTAAGTTCCTTGGAGATGATTATGGATATTAGACCTTTGTGGGATATATAGTTTGCAAACATTTTCTCCCATTCTGTAGGTTGTCTGTTTACTCTGTTGATAGTTTCTTTTGCTGTGCAGAAGCTGTTTAGTTTAATTAGGTGGCATATGTCAATTTTTGTTTTTTTTGCAATTATTCTTGGTGTCTTTGTCATGAAAGCTTTTCCAGGGCCTATGTCCAGAATAGTGTTTCTATGTTATCTTCTAGGGTGGTTATATAAACTGCATTTTTACAGCCTTTCACATAGCACAGTTGCTTGGGGTGGGGAGTAGGCATGGTAGGTGAGGCATGAGATGTTCCAAGCAGAGGGTACAACATAAGATAATGAATCAAGACATTAAAGAAATAGTAAGTCCTGGAAATAGCACATTGGTGTTCTGGTGTGGCTGGAGCCTGTAATTCTGGCAATGTGGACTGGGGCTAGAACAAGAAGAGCTCAGAAGCTTTGCCTGGTAGAAAGTATAATGATATGATGAAACAAAGTAGTGGAGGATTCCTTTGGTGACAGAGGACACAGGCAGAGTGGGTGGGAAAAGGAGAGGGGTTGCATTTCACAACTGGAGGCAAATGACACAGATATTATGATAGGTGATCTCAATTACTCTGACTGAAATGAATGTCTGTTGTAGAAATTTCATGGGAAAAAAGTATGATTACAAGTCAGATGGACCTGGGTTTGAGTCCTGCCTCCACCAGCAGCTGTCACTATGTGTCCTTGATCAAATTGCTAAACGCTCTGAACTTCAGGATCCTTATCAATTAAATGAGGGTAATATCCTGTATTAGGAAAGGTTCTTTAGAGAAATAAAACCAATATGATGGATGGGTGAGTGGATACGTAGGTAGGTAGGTAGATAGATGATAGATAGATAGACAGACAGATATTATAATAGATTTGCTCATGATTATGGAGGCTGAGAAGTCCTAAGATCTGCCTTCTGCAAGCTCAAGTACCAGGAGAACAAATGTGCAAGTGTAGCCTCAGTATGAAGGCCTGAGAATCAGGAGAACTTGTGTGAATTCCAGTTGGAAAGCCAACAGGCTTGAGACACAAGAAAAACTGATGTTTCAGTCCAAATCTTAAGGCTAGAAAAAACCAATGTCCCAGCTCAAGCAGTCAGGCAGGAAGAATTCCCTTTTACTCGGTCTTTTTGTTCTATTCATATCTTCAATTTATTGGATGCGGGATCACCCACATTGTGGAGGTCAATCTTCTTTACTTTGTCTACTGAGTCAAATGTTGATTGCATCCGGAAAAGTCCTCACAGACACACCCAGAGTAATGTTTGATCAAATATCTGGGCAACCTGTGGCTCAGTCAAGTTGATGCATTAAAATTAAGTATCACATAGCCCTCACTTGTCTTCCCAGTCTGCTGTGAGAATCACATAATTGAGTAGATATAGATAGGAAAGTGCTGTGTGAACCATGCTACTCTGTATCAATGTGGGGAGTGATTATTATTCCTGACAGGCCAGAGGAGACACATACTTGGGTGGGCAGAGTATGATCTTTCCCACTTCTCTGAATTCATACATCAGAAAATCAACTTTCTTCTCTGAGTGCTAAGAAATCCAGTAGGAATTTTATACACAAGGAACAATCCCTCCTGCCCCAACCCAAGGCTTTCTGGATTCTGCGCTAGAGAAAAGACTGAGAAAAACACCAAACAAACAGCCCTATGACATAATGTGAAAAGCATCTTCTTAAGATCTCATTGCCTTGTAAAGTTTTCATATGATGTTGATTTTGTTTTGTGTGTATGTGTGTTAGAACGTGACTAGTTCTGCAAGTGATTAAGCTGCTAGATAATGCAAACTAGGCAGCAGAGAAATGTGTTTAGCTATCTCCAAGAGATCCTATTGCCGTGAGGAGATATACTGTCAAAGGGTCAGCCTAGCACACCAGGGAAGTGACATTTCAGCTGAGTCAGTTGTGTAGAGACTTGGAGAAAGATCCTGACACATTTGGATTACAATTTTTTAAAAAAGGAAGAGACTGTGAGGCTTATGGGAAGTTGAGAGTAGGCAGCAGGAATAGCATATGCAAAGGCCTTCAGGTTGAAACAACTGGTACACTTGAAAGACAGAACAAAGGCTAGTGTGACTGGCACAGGGAGAGAGGGAGACAAGTGGCATGATAGGAAGGTAGAGAGTAAGGCAGAACCAGCTCACGAAGAACCTTGAAAGCCCAAGGAAAGTATGGATTGGCTATACTCAAAGTCAGTGTGTTTCAGTGGTCAATGCACAGACTCTGAAACCATAGTCCCTGGGTTCAAATTCTGACTGTGTCTCTTCTTAGCTGTATGACCTTGAGCATGTTACCTAATATTTCTGTGCCTCAGGAATGCCCTCTGAAAAGTGAGGATAATAATGACACTATTCATACTGTTATTGTGAGGATTAAGTGAGTTAACATGCTCACAGTGTGCATGGTGGTACTGGGTACATGGCAAGTATTACTTATTTTAAATACAATAGGAAGTGTTTGAAGAAGTGGAATGATAGGGTCTGCTTTGTGATCCAAGAAAATGACTTTTTCAGGCTCTATAGAGAATAGATAGGAGACGGTGAAAGTGGAAATGATAAGCCGGATTGAGTGGCTGCTGCAAAAATGCATGCAGCTATTGGAGTTGGATAGAAGAGGGAAGACTGATGTCCATTTTGGAAATAAAATCAATGGGACTTTCTGGTGAATTAATTCAGAGAGTTAGAGGATGGAAAGGAAACAAGAAAGATGACCCCTAGATTTCTGGCTCTGGTACTGACCAGCTGTGTAATTTTGGGCAAGTGACTTAACCTGTTTAATCTTCAATTTCCTTATTTATTAGTTAGGGTTCTCCAGAGAAACAAAACCAATAGGATATGTACATACATAGAGAAAGAGAGATTTATTTTAAGGAAGTGGCTCACACAGTTTTGGTGGTGCAAGTCTAAAATCTGCCAGGGTAGGTTGGCAGGCCGGAGACCCAGAGAAGAGTTGCAGTCAGAGTCCAAAGGCAGTCTGCTGGCAGAATTTCTTCTTGCTCAGGGAATGTCAGTCTTTAATTCTGTTAGGATCTTCAGGCTGGGCATGGTAACTAATGATTGTAATCCCAGCACTTTGGGAGACTGATGCAGGTGGATCACTTGAGGTTAGGACTTAAAGACGCAGCCTGGCCTACATGGTGAAACCCTCTATTTATTAAAAATACAAAAATTAGCCGGACTTGGTGGCTCACGCTTGTCATTCCAGCTACTCAGGAGGCTGAGGCATGAGAATCGCTTGAACCTGAGGCATGAGAATCGCTTGAATCACTTGAGGCAGAGGTTGCAGTGAGTTGAGATCATGCCACTGCACTGCAGCCTGGATGACGGAATAAGACTTTGTTTCCAAAAAAAAAAAGTTGTTCAACTGATTGGATGAGGCCCACCTACATTGTGCAGAGTATTCTGCCTTACTCAAAGTCTACCAATTTACATGTAAATCTCATCTATAAAAATACCTTGACATAAATATCTCGAATAATTGACCAATTATCTGGGCACTGTGGCTCAGCTAAGTTGACACATTAAATTAACCATCATGCCTTTTCTATGAAACTGGAATAATGATAGTATCCAGTCATTGGTACTATTGTTTTGAGGATAAAATAATATTCATTTAAAGCACTTGGTACAGTGTCTTTCATATAGCAAGGGCTCAATTAATGATACCCTTTACTATTTCAATGTATTAATAATCCTTCACATTCATTTGATATTTCATATTTTTGAAGTACCTTCACAAGATATACAAATGGCCGACAAACATGAAAAAATGCTCAATATTACTAATTATCAGGGAAATGCAAACTAAAACCACAATGAGATACAATCTTACTCAGCCAGAATAGCCATTATTAAAATGTCTACAAACAAAAGATGTTGGCATTGATGTGGTGAAAAGGGAACACTTACACACTTCTGGTGGAAATGTACTGTATTAGTTTGTTTTCACGCTGCTGATAAAGACATACCTGAGACTGGGGAATTTGCAAAAGAAGTTTAATTGGACTTACAGTTTCACATGGCTGGGGAAGCCTCACAATTATGGCGGAAGGCAAGGAGAAGCAAGTTACATTGCAAGTCGATGGCAGCAGGCAAAGAGAGAATGTACCAGCAGGGAAAATGGCAGATGTTTATAAATCCACGAGAACTTGTGAGAACTCACTCACTATTATGAGAACAGTATGGAGGAAACTGCCCCCATGATTTAATTATCTCCACCTGGCCCCACCCTTGACAAGTAGGGATTATTACAATTTAAGGTGAGATTTAGGGTGGGGGCACAGAGCCAAACCGTATTATTCCAACCCTGGCCCCTCCCAAATTTTATGTTTTTACATTCGAAACCAATTTTGCCTTTCCGACAGTCCCCCAAAGTCTTAACTTATTTTAGCATTAACCCAAAAGTTTACAGTTTAAAGTTTTATCTGAGGCAAGGCAAGTCCCTTCTGCCTATGAGCTTGTAAAATTAAAAGCAAGCTAGTTACTTTCTAGATACAGTGGGGGTACAGGTATTGGGTAAACACAGCCATTCTCAATGAGAAAAATTGACCAGAACAGAGGGGCTACAGGCCCCATGCAAATTTGAAATCCAGTGGAACAGTTAAATTTTAAAGCTTTAAAATGATTTCCTTTGACTTTATATTTTACATTCGGGTTATGCTGATGTAAGAATTGGGGCTTCATGGTTTTGAGCAGCTCCACCCCATGGCTTTGCAGGGTACAGCCTCCCTCATGGCTGCCTTTGTGGACTTGCATTGAGTGTTTGCAGCTTTTTTAGGCGCAAAATACAACCTGTTAGTGGATTTACCATTTTGGTGTTTGGAGGATAGTGGCCGTCTTCTCACAGCTCTATTAGGTGGTGTCCCAGTAGGGACTCTGTGTGGGTGTTCGACCCCACATTTTCCTTTCACACTGACCTAGGGGAGGTTTTTTTTAATGACATCCTCCCACCCCCCATTCAGGCCTTGCACCCTCTTAAGCAGCAGCCCAAGCTGTACCTTGGCTTCTTTTAGTTATAGCTAGGGTGGCTGGGACACAGGGCACCAAGTCCCTAGACTGCATAAGGCAGAGGGACCCTGGGCCTTGCCCAAGGAACCATTTTTTTCCTCCTAAACCTCCATGCCTGTGATGGGAGGGCTTGCCATGAAGACCTTTGACATGCCCTGGAGACATTTTCCCCATTGTTTTTGGGATTAACATTTAGCTTCTTGTTACTTATGAAAATTTCTGTAGCCTGCTTCAGTTTTTCCTTAGAAAATGGGATTTTTTTTTTTCACTGCATGGTTAGGCTGCAAAGTTTTCAAACTTTTATGCTTCGCTTTCCTTATAAAACGAAATGCCTTTAGCAGCACCCAAGTCACATCTTGAATGCTTTGCTGCTTAGAAACTTTTTTCAACTGATACCCTAAATTTTTTTTAAGTTCAAAGTTTCACAAATTTCTAGGGCAGGGGCAAAATCCCACCAGTCTCTTTGCTAAAACATAACAAGAATTACCTTGGCGTCAGTTTCCTATAAGTTCCTTATTTTTATCTGAGACCACCACAGCCTGGACTTTATTGTTCATATTGCTGTTAGTATTTTGGGCAAAGCCATGTAACAAGTTTTGAGGAAATTTTAAACTTTCTCGCATTTTCCTGTCTTCTTCTGAGCCCTCCAAACTGTTTCACCCTCTGCCAGTTCCAAAGTTGTTTCACATTTTTGGATATTTTTTTAGTAGCACCCCACTTGTGGTACCAATTTACTGCATTAAGTTTGTTTTCACACTGCTGATAAAGACATACCTGAAACTGGGCAATTTACAAAAGAAAGAGATTTATTTGGACTTACAGTTTCACATGGCTAGGGAGGTCTCACAATTATGGTGGAAGGCAAGGGGGAGCAAGTTACATTTAGCATGGATGGCAGCAGGCAAAGAAAAAATATACCAGCAGGGGAAATGCCAAATGTTTAAAAAAACCATCAGATCTCATGAGAACTCACTCACTATTACAAGAACTGTATGGGGAAAACTGCCCCCATGATTTGATTATTTCCACCTGACCCCTCCCTTAACACATAGGAATTATTACAATTTAAGGTAAAATTTGGGTGGGGACACAGAGCCAAACCATAATACACACATTAGTACAACCTCTATGGAAAACAATATAGAGATTTCTCAACCAAAAGTAGATTTCCCATTTGACCCAGCTATCTTGCTAGTGGGTATCTGCCCAGACGGAAAGAAATCATTATATCAAAAAGTTGCCCAGACATGTATGTTTATCACAGCAGATTTCATAATTGCAAAGATATGGAATTAACCTAAGTGCCCAACAATCAATGACTGTATGAAGAAAATGTGGTGTATAAACACCATAGAATACTACTTAGCCATAAAAAGGACTAAATAGTGTTTTATGAAGTAAGTTGAATGGAGCTAAAGGCTGTTATTAGTAAAGTAACTCAGGAATAGAAAATCAAATACTTTATGTTCTCACTTATAAGTGGGAACTAAGCTATGGGTACCCAAAGGCATACAATGTAGTAGAATAGATATTGGAGACTCCAAAGGGCAAGGGTTGGAGGAGGATGAGAAATAGAAAACTACATATTGGGTACAATGTATACTACGTGGGTGGCTGTGCACTAAAATCTGACTTCACCGCTATATAATTTATCCATGTAACCAAAAACCACTTATACTCCGAAAGCTATTGAAATAAAGAAAAAGTGCCTTGACATGCATGAATTCATGTAATCCTCACAACACTCTCCCTACTTTAAAGGTAGGGAAACTAAGGCTGGAAGAGGTGGAATATCTTCTCCATGCAGCTATCTCCAAAGAGCCAGAATGAAAACCAGGTGTGTAACTCCATAGTAGTTATTTGGTCGTTACTCTTCTCACTTGCCTGGAGTGAACAGTGCCCAGCCTCCTTCATTCTAGAGGTGAGGGATACCAGGAATAGAGTTATGAATGCAGTATGTCTTAAGAAAGATAGTTTACCTTTACCAAGCAAACATTTATTTTGTGTCAGGCACTGTTCTAAATGTTTTTGCATGTGTATCTAATACAATCTTCCCAATAATCTTATGAGGTAGGCATAATTCTTCTTTTTTTTTAACTAGGCAAAGAAGTTTATAAACCTTTGTCTCAAACTTTATTCCCAGGCTGCTTCATCTTAATTAGCTGCAAAGAAGGAGTGAGTTGTTTGTAAGCAAAAAATGAAAAGGGCTGCAGTGTCCATGGGGCTTGGGCTTAAAAATATTAGAGAACTAGGTTTTATCAGATCCATAAACCTAAAAAAATTTTTTAAAGCAGTCATAATATAAAATAGCAGCTCCCAGTAACTTTTTCAAGTGTTATCTTCTTCGGAAATTGACTAAATTTAGTTTGCCTCATTCTTGGAAGCCTCATCAAAATTTTCCACAAAATCTGGAACTTCATCATCATCATCCTCTCTAGTAGCAGGTGGTGCTTTTCCATCCACATATTGTTTAGGCAGAGCTTCAGCCAGTCTCCTTAAACTAGTCAAACTGTCTGCACCAAGCTGGTTTAAGATGCTGGGTGGCATTTCTGTCAGCTGCTTTGTCACAGCATGGCCTGTAATAGTGAAAGTGTTCACTGCTAGACATGCCTGAACTTCAGGGTTATGAAAGTGGATCACTGCTCCTTGGTTTGTAAACATACTCACCTCTTCAATACCAGAGATATTGTTTACCTCTAACTTCTTTAAGGAGAACTGAAGTTTTAAATCATCTGCTGTGGCCGTTTTAGGAACCACCTCCTTTCTGTGAGCAGTTCCTTTCCTGAAGTTTGGCAGGTTTTCCTGGTTCCTGATTGTTTCTTTCATCTTGTCAGAGTGGATAAGGGGCCCTGATGGGGACTAGGGTTGGTGATCAGGGGTCTTGGGTGTACCAGCTGAGGTTAGGCGCACACATGCGGGGACACAAGATGGGAGCTAGAGGGACACAATTCTTTAGTGAGGAAAATGCATGTAGGACATGGAAGAGAGGGATACTCAGGCCGTATGCTGAGAAGACTCAAATGACTTTTGCTCTTTCTTCTTTCGCCATTGTACATTGCAGAGAGGATGAAAACTCAGAGAAGTCCTTTGAGTGTTTGTGAGGTGCATACATTTGGGTATGTAAAGGCAACAACGCCTGCCAGAAAGCCTTTTGTAGACATAACAAGTACTCTGTTACTGCTTGTGAAGTGGATGAGTGAGCAGATGAAGGGGTGAACCTCGGCCAACCTATAGCCGTCAAGACTGAAGCTGGCCCCAGAGAAGACAGAGGCATTAGTAGCAAATATTTCTTTTGGCCCAGGTAAGATGCCATTGAACCAGCCATGCAATAGGGTGAGGGGGACAGGCTGAAACAAGAAGCCTCAGAAGTCATTCCTAGAAAAATTACATAACTCTCTAGATATCAGTTTATTCACACACAAATGGGGCCTTTCTCCCTCCCTCCATTTCCTCCTCCCAATGTGCATACATGCACTTTCATTCAGTCATTCAGTACCATTTATTGAGCATCTGTTATGTAGCAGGCCCTGTTCTAGGCACTGGACTGTGAACAAAACAAACAAAAATTCTGTCCTCAGGGAACATATTTCTAGAAGAGAAGTTATATGATAAGTAAATGATTAAATAAGTAATATGTTAGTTTTACATGCTAAGGAGAAAAAATACAGCAGGGAAGAGGGATAAGAAGTATGCCTGTGAGTGGTTAAAATTTTAGATTCTTATTTCCTGCTGCATTTCCCTCACAAGGTTGCCATTAGGTTGATATGTGATAAAAAGTCATTGTATATAGGAAGCTGTGAAGTTCTGTTTACATGTAAGGTGGAGTTATTCTTGGGGGATAATTTTTTCTAGGTCCTTATTTGCTCTTCCCTTCACTATTAACAGTATAGTAAAGCTTCAAGAATTCTGGCCTAGGGGATGGGAAACTCAGGTTCTAGGCCTGACTCTAGCATGACAATTTTTAAAAGTTCCAAATGTATAGAGCTATACAGATTCTGAAACACTTTTCCCGGAACTGGGTCTTCTGACTGATAGTCCTTTGTTCTTTCCACTCTTCCATGAAGCAATAAGAGCAGTGGCAAGTCATTTTCTTCCTCAAAAACTTTCTTTCCCTTCTGGAAAATGGGAATGATGAACCACCTTACCCCCGCCACTACCCCTTTCCATTCTCCTTGGGGTTTTGTGAGGCCCAAACCAGATAATAGGTATGAAACGACTTTCTATATCGTAAAATAAGATTGTAAGTGCTGTTTGCTAAGGTTGCTAAGATCTGGAGAGTTGGTGCTCCTGCTTAAGTGAGTTTTTTTTTTTCCTTGTAAACTGAGTGTATGTGTGGAGTGGGGAGAGTGAGCCTTTGGAACTGGTGCTACTTCCTTTCCTTTCTGAGAAGCAGCTGAGGGTAGTGGGGGCAGCACTGAGCCTCAGTATCTCCTAGAAATAGGAACAGTTACACGGAAACACTTGGCATCTCATGATCTACTGGCAACCACTGGTGTGCAGTTCGTTTTGTCTACTCTGCTTTTGGGAGGTGGGAACTGGGACTCATTTCCTGACATTTAATATACAAATGACTCATGGACTTTAAAGACCTCCACTTGCCCCTCGGATACGATCTCATTTGGAATGTTGAAGGTGGGAATGGGGAGCCTTGAATAGGTGATGTCTTCATTTAGTACCTTACCACCTTTTTCTACTATGACAATTCTGTCGTTTTATTTTTCTTCAATTTGTATTTTAAGTTCCAGGGCACATGTGCAGGTTGTGCAGGTTTGTTACATAGGTAAACGTGTGCCATGGTGGTTTGCTGCACAAATCAACCCATCACCCAGGTATTAAGCCCAGCATCCATTAGCTATTCTTCCTGATCCTCTCCCTTCCCCCGCCCCCTCCACGACAAGCCCCAGTGTGTGTTGTTCCCACACCATGTGTTCTCATCATTCAGCTCCTACTTGTAAAGGAAAACATGCAGTGTTTGGTTTTCTGTTCCTGCGTTAATTTGCTGAGGATAATGGCTTCCAGGTCCATCCATGTTCCTGCAAAGGACATGATGTCATTCCTTCTTATTACTTCGTAATATCCCATGGTATATATGTACCAAATTTTCTTTATCTAGTCTATCATTGATGGGCATTTGGGTTGATTCCATGTCTTTTGATCGTGAATAGTGCTGCAGTGAACCTATGCATGCATGTATCTTTATAATAGAATGATTTATATTCCTTTCGGTATATACCTAGTAATGGAATTGCTGCACTAAATGGTATTTCTGCTTCTATATCTTTGAGTAATTGCCACACTGTCTTCCATACTTGTTGATCTAATTTACATTCCCACCAACAGTGTAAAAGCATTCCTTTTCCCCTGTATTCTTGCCAGCATCTGTTGTTTCTTGGCTTTTTAATAATTGCCATTCTGACTGGCATGAGATGCTATCGCACTGTGGTTTTGATTTCTGTTTCTGTAATGTCAGTATTTTTGAGCTTTTTTCATATGTTTGTTGGCTGCATGAATGTCTTCTTTTGGAAATGTCTGTTCATGTCCTTTGCCCACTTTTTAATGAGGTTGTTCATTTTTTTCTTGCAAATTTAAGATCCTTGTAGACTCTGTATATTAGACCTTTGTCAGATGGATAGATGACAAAAATGTTCCCCCATTCTGTAGGTTGAATTATGAGAATTCTTGACATACTAACTGAATTTTTCATTCCATAGAGTACTTTCAAATCCATGATCTCGTTATCTCTTTGTCAGGTATTGTCTTCTATTTATTGATGAGGAAACTGAGGCTCAGAGAGTTTATGATTTGCCTAAAGCTAGGCACAGATAATCACACCCTCGAATAATAGTATTTATTAGCATTTACTGAGTATTACTATGTGCTGGACATTGTTCGAAGCACTTTACAGATATTTACTCATTAAACCCTCATGAACACCTATATGAATACCCCTGTTTTGCAAATAAGGAAACTAGAGTCAGGGGTTTGCTCAAAGTGAGGGGCACCATAAATATCATGGCATTCTACCATTCTCCATTTTAAAGATGAGTAAAGTGAGGCTCACTTACATTAAATAAGTTGTTTAAGTTCTCACAACTAGCAATTGGAAGAACTATGGTTGGATCTCAGTAGGCTGGCTCTAGAGCCTATATTCTTAGCCATCAGTTTATATAATACTTCTAACTCTTAGGATCTTCCTAGCTTGATAAACTGAAGTGGAAGGGGGAGGAGGAAAGAGTAAGAGAGAGAAGAAGGAGGGGGGAGAGAGAGAGAGAGAGACAGAGAGAGAGGAGGCTTATTAAGATCACATGATAGATTTAACATTTTATAATTTAATATATGAATAGATTATATATATATGGTAAAAAATCAAACTATAAAAATGTATACAGTCTCTCTCTCTACCCATCAGAGATCAGAAGCTTAATGGCTTTCTATGTATCCTTCCAGAGTTTCTTTATGTGGATATAAGCACATCCAAATATATTTTATTTCCCCTCTTCTTTACCTAAAAGATCACACATCATAATACTAAATTTGACCCTTTAACAACAGGGGGATTAGGGGCACCAGATCCCACCCTCTATGCAGTTGAAAATCAATGTATAACTTTTCACTCCCTAAAAACTTAACTACTAATATCCTATTGTTGACTGGAAGCCTTACCTATAACAAACACAATTGATTGACACATATTTTGTATACTATATTCTTATAATAAAGTAGCTAGAGAAAAGAAAATGTTATTAATAAAATAACAAGAAAGTGAAAATGTATTTGCTATTCATTATGTGGAAGTAGATTACCATAAAGGTCTTCATTCTCAGTGTTTTCACATTGAGTGGGCTTAAGAGGAGGAAGAAGAGGAGGGGTTGGTCTTTCTGTCTCAGGGGTAGCAGAGGCAGAAGAAATGAAAAAGGTGGAATGGGAAACAGGAGAGGCAGTCATAATTGGTATAATTTTTATTGAAAAAAGTCCCTGTATAAGTGTACCTGTGTAGTTCAAACCTGTGTTGTTCAAGAGTCAACTGTATTCTACATCTTGCTTTTTCCACATAATATATCTTCAAAATCTCTTGCTATCAGTCCACAGAGAGCTTCAGCAGCCTTAGCTGGGCCCTCATGAATTTCTATAAGCCCTGGTCTATTTATGTGTCCTGCACACTTCTCTTCTTTACCAATCTTTGGGGATGCCCAGCTCTTTCTTAACATCTTCACTCAGAGTTTCACTGCTAGACTTTCTTGGCCTCCTACAGAAAATACAGTTCCTCAAAGTCAATTCCTTAGTCTCCCTCTGACACATAATCTAGTCTCTTAACAAACTCTCCAGCTATACTCACCCCCTTTCTTGTTTTGCAATTTCAACTATATCCTGACTACCTACCTACCCATCTACCTGCTTATCTATGTGATCCTTGTTGAGTATCTCTTACAAGCAAAGCTCCATGTTTAATTTGATGATGAGTGATTATTGTCCCAAATGTCCAATAGTTTACAGTTCAAATAAAGCTTGTAAATAAATACACCTGGACATTGAGTTCAGAGGAGTAGCTGACTGAATGGGTTATGAGGCTCAGGAGTGGAACTATCTAGGAGATTAGGCTCTACAACTAAACACTGGGTTCTGATACTGAGAGAAATGCTCACTCCCCACCACAGTCTTGAACTGATGCATAATTGACATTGGCTGCCCCGGAAAGATCTTGAGCTTGACAAGAAACCGTTGTACTTCCTCTAAAGGGGCTTTTAGACCTTTGCTGCTCTTTTCCAACCAGTTCTTTCTCTACCCTGAGTGGAGCCAGATGGTCTGGCCTACTAGCTTGCTTGAAATAGAACTGAAAGACGCCTAAAATAAATGTGAAATAGGCCCAAAATAGATTCATGTGAAGGAACAGAAGGAAACTGCTGTTTCCTGGGTATTTTCTCAGGTATTTATTCAGACATTAGCCACCGGAGGGTGGTATAGGCAGTTTTTCTTGAGGGAAGGGCTTCTGGGTGGTGGTTTATGGTGGCAACTATGTCAATAGGAAACAAAACCAAAGAGATCCTGAAATTCTCAACCTGTAATCTGGACTTTATAGTCCCTTTTGGAGTTCTTACTAATGAAGGCCTTTGGGGGTGGAAGAAGGGTGAAAATTGGTATTCACAGGCTGCAGGAGAGAATGTTTTCCATGACAAGACTTCCTTTACATTCTACATTGTGAGTTATCAGGGCTATGCCTTGCTTTTCATTCACTCATTCATTCATCAATTTAGTTATTCAGTCATTAAAATATATTTATTGAGTGCTAAGCACTATTTTAGGTGCTGAAGATACAGATAGGAACAAAACAATTTGCTTTCATGGATCTTCCATTTTATAAAGGGAGACAATAAGTCAAACAACAAAAACACATAATATTTTAGGCAGTGATAGGAGCCGTGAGAGAAAAGCACATAAGGGGGTAGAGAGTGATGTGATGTAATCTTAGAGAGGGTTGTGCGGGAAATATTCTTTGAGGAGGTGAAAGAGCAAAACAAATTTAAAAAATTTAAAAAGTCTTCAGGAAGAGTCAAATTTTTAATCCTATGTTTGATTTTTTCCCTAAAATTCTACCTTCCACCACACAATTTTATACAACCCAATTATTCAACTTAAGCTAATCACCCATGGTCATTTGTGCAGGTTACCACCTGAGACCAAAGGTATGTCTTCCCTACCTTTGGCAAGGCTGTTGAAAATTTAAAACTACCAATACTTTTTTAAAAATCTACGACTAAAAATAAGTCAGCCTTTTGAGCTTTGGGGAAGTTAAGAGACTTGTTTGAGATCACACAGCTACCAAGAAGCAGAGGCTGGACTTACATCTGAAAGTTTTAACTTCTCATCCACTGCTCTTTTCAATTTGTACAAACATTTCAAGGCATTGTGGGGACACATCAGCATCCTTGAGCATAAGCCATTTTATGTGAATGTGAGGACTGGTAACTTTTTCTAAGGGTGTGTTAACAGGAAGAGCAGTGTTCAAAATAAGGGAGGTGACAGTCCCCGTCTACTTCTCATTGTCATTCCCACTTGGATTTGTGTGCTGAGAGATTAGATACACTGAAAAGCAACAAGCCTGGGGAGGGGACTGCAAACCATGTCACAAATTGAAGAGCTTAAAGAAATGGTCATATTTATCTTTATGGAAAATGAGTGTGTCAGAGGGGTTGTTTAGGAGAAATTAGGGTTTGAGCCCACAATAGATGTCTTCTGCCTTCTATTGCTTAGAGGGACTCGGCTTTTTTTTTTTTTTTTTTCAATGGCTCAGAGGGTAGCATTCTAACAATTGGGCAGAAGCCACAAGACTGAATTTCAGCTAAAAATGAATAATGGCCTTGGATAATTCAGAATGAGTTCCCTATTACTGAAAAGACTCCAGCAATTTCTTGACAAAACTTACCAGGGATAGTTGAAGAAAAGGGTGGCTTTGGGAAGAGATAGCAATTCAAATCCTGCTACTGCTTCATCAAACTCGTATGGCTATGGGCAAATGATGTAAACACTCTGAGGTATAATTACTTTTCTAAAATAATGATAACAATTTCTTCTTCTCAAACTTCTAGGGATAATTAAGTAAAATAATATGTTAAGAGGCCTAGCACCATGTGTGCCCAAACTAGGTGTTGCCTCCTCCTCCTCCCCCTCACCTTTGATATACTGTGGTGAGGATACCTACACAGGCAGGTTGCAAGAAACACAAAATTATTTATTTGTTTTATAATCATCAACAACTTTATTCATTACCTGATTGTGCTTGGGATACTTAATGTATGACATTGAAATTATGTGCATCATTGATTATCTCTCCCACTACACTGTAAAATCCCTGAGATCCACTCTGTATCCCTTAGCTGTCAGAATAAGGGCTTATTGAATTGAACTGATTTTGGAAGAGTAGTGATTTATGTGCTGAATAATTGAACTAAACAGGAATTTTTGTCTTTAGGGAGCAGCCTGTCTTAAATAGAGCTGATACCCATGAACGTGCAAGAGCATCAAGTAATATCAGTAGCTAAGACAATAAACAGACAGGATTCAATATCTGTAGACTGTCTGTAGCAAGCATGAGGGACTATGAGGAAGCTAGGGTGGGGCTTGGATGGGAAATAAGTGAGCAGCAGTGGGGATCAGGACAAAAATAAAATGGAACTTTCCCTGCTAGGAGTGCTTCCTGGCAGAAGTGGGTCTTTGGGAGCTATTCAAAACATGAGAAGCAAAGGACAACTAGGAATTTTTTTTTTTTTTCGTGACAGAAAGAAAAGGTTTGAGACCTAGGGATCTTGGGTTTGGGAGGCAGGCCACTGGGGCCCAGATCAGGACATTGAAACAGTTTATTCCTATGACCTAGGAGACATTGTATCAGATGTTATTGAAAGATGGGACATGTATCACCTATTGGAATTTATGTAGAACAGTGTTTAAGCAGATTCTAGAGCTAGACAATTTGAGTTTACATCCAGGCTTCATATTTTACCAGCCATGTGACCTTAGGCAAGTTATTTAACTTCATTCTGCCTCAGTTTCCTCATCTATAAAATAAAGACAATAATAGTACCTACCTCATAGAGTTGTTGTGAAGATTAAAAGACTTTATGTATGTACCGGACTTAGAGCAGTGCGTGGTACAGAGTATGCAGTTTGTAAGTGTTAATTATCATTATCATAATCTGTTGAACCGCCTTTCAGACCTGAGAACTAGTGTGAATTTGAGGGCATTATTATTCCAGACCCTCTCATGGACAGCCCTGGCTGTGGTAGTAGTAGTGACAACAGCTGGCTCAAAGAGATGGAGGAACGTTCTGCCATCTGAGATTGTCCCAAAGACGAACGGGCTGTCTTGGGAGGGAGGAACTGCCCCATCATTGTAGGTGTTGGAGTTGAGAGTGGATAACCAATTAGTGGGGATGTTTAAGGGATGGCAGGATGGAATTGGAGTTGTGCTAGATGAAGAGATTATCTAATTCCTAGATACTTGTCAGCAAGAAGGGATAGATCTGGGGAGGGGCTATTGCTATTCCAAATGTAGAGGACTCTTATATTAAAAAAACTTGTGAGAAAAGTTGAATGGTGACATAACTCAGAAAGCTACCCACACATGGGCAGGGCTGGCATCAAATGCCATGTTCCAGGGTCTGAAATTTCTCAAAAGTACTTTTGAGACTTCAGATACAAGGGCTTTGGTTCCCACTCTGCCAGCAATTAGCTGTGTAATCTTGGACAAGTTGCTTCCCTTCTCTGTGAACCTGGAATATAAGAGCTTAGATTTTTCTCTGTGGTTTCATCAGGTCTTGCCTTTGGCGGTTGGAAGATGAGTCTTTGAGTGCAGACCAGTGGATGAAGGAGACATTCATGCATCCAACAGGTGTTTGTTATGAAGCACCTGCTAAGTGTCAGGCACTGTGCTGGGCACAAGGGAGAAAGCAGTGAACAAGACAGTCATGGTCTCTGCCCTCCTAGCTTCACAGTCCAGTAAAGGATACAAACAAGAAAAAAATACAATACAGTTTAATAAATGTTTCAAGAGGGCTAAACATAGGATTCTAGGGGAGAGGACTATCATTCAGAATATTTTTCAGGGAGAGAACATCAGAGAAAGGCTTCTGGAGCTGGTGGCACCTCAGCTGAGCTTTGAGGTGGGGAGCTGGGGAAATAAAGCAGCAGTTTATATAGGCTCTGAGGCGAGATAACCTCGTGTGTTATGAGAATTACTGTACCTTCTATGTAGCTAGAGAATAGAGAATGAGAGGGCACTGGTAAGTGCTGAGGATACGGAGGCCAAAGGACATCAGATTGGCAGGCCATTTTATGCCACACTACAGAATTTACCTTAAGTGCGCTGGGGAGCTATTGAAGGCATTTGAGCAGAGGTGTTATATAAGTCAGGTTTCAGCTGCAAAAATAAACCACTGTAGTTCTTTTCAGCAGAAGAGGTTTTAATATAGAAAATAAAGTGCTTACAAAATTGGTAGGAGGGCTGGACGGGCAAGCTTTAGGCTATACCTCCAAGAAAGAATCTAAGAACAATGTCAGGGTAGCTACTCTCTCTCTCTGTCTCTGACAAGCAGGCAGTTGAGGCACTGGGGGCTCTAGGAGCATGCCACCTTTTCTGCAATTTAGGAATGAGGAAGCTGCCACAGCCCTAACCATCTGTTGGCTAGAGTATCACTATGTCTACCAGATCCTCGGTGACAAAAAAAATATCCCATACTCTGGCTGTCAAAATGCACAAAGCCAGTGGCTAGACACTGGAATCTATGGTAACACAGCCACAGAAAACCCTAACACCTTCATTATTATGCTTTCCAACAGAAACAACAGAGACATGACTTCTGCCTCACCCACCACCTCCTTCTAAATATTGTGCATGTGCATATGATTGGCATCACTATGTCATATCCAGGACACTGGCTGCAAAGGAAGCTTGGAAATGCCAGTTTATTGTTGTTGTAGTTTTTTGGTTTTTAGCTTTTTAGCAATATAGAAAGGCAGGCTAGAAGGACTGAATCCTTAAAAACCAATCCGAAGTATTTACCACAAAATTGATAAAAGCAAAACTGCTTTTGAGAGAGAGAATTTGGAGAGAAAAGTAGAGGCTTAATTGGGGAGGGAGAGCAGCACAAGAGAACAGGTAATGAATTGTGATACATCAGAACTGATCCAAAGTAGTGGCAGCAGGGAGAGAGAAAGAGACAAATAAGAGAGAGATTAAGGAGGAAGAGAATCAACAGGACTAAAAGACTAGTTGGCCATCAGTGAGGTGAAGGAGAGGAAAAATGTATAGATATCTTCTTGGTTTCTGGCTAGTTCAGGGTGTGACTGCCATTCCCAAGAGACAAAGGACTCAGGGGAAGAAGGAAACTGGCAAGAGTCGGGGGAGATGACTTCAATTTTGGACTTTTTAACTTTGATATGCTTATGAGATATTAAGGAGGAGATAGCCAGAAAGCAGTAGGACCTTCATCCCTGGGGTCCAAGAGAGCTACCCTGGAGTCAGCAGCTTTCTGCTTACATGCAAGCAAGGTCCTATGTCTGTTTTGTTTCCCAGTGGTGTTGTAGTTTTGTTGAAATGAGATGCATCAATGTGCAATGTAGATGGTAGTTCAAGCCTTGGAAGTAGATAAGCCCATTCAGTGCAAATGCAGAATGAGAAGAAAAGGAGACTTTGATCAGAAGAACCCTGAGAAATAATGGCATTAATGACTGGATGAAGAAGAACCCACGCAGGGAGTGAAGACAGCATAAATATACAGGTCATGTGGATGGCATTCTCAAGGCAAAGGAGCATTTCAGGATTGAGGAAGGCATCAGTGGCGTCAAATGGGAGAAAAGTTAGGTAAAGATGGAAACTTGGCCATGAGATTTAGTAACAAGTTGGTTGTTTTTTTTCTATTCACAAGAGGTTTCAGTTTTCTATAGGATAATAAGGGTAAAGCCAGGATGCAGTGGGGGTCAAAAGACAGTGAAGAAGTAGAGACAGGGAAAGACTGAACTTTCAAAGATAAGGAGAAAGATTTTAGTTGTTTATATTATGGTACTGTCCTGATCACAAGTATCTGTCTCAACATAATCTAGAAGAGTGGTTTTCAAATTGTTTTGACTATTACTTGCTATATGAAATATATTTCACATTACAGTACATTTATACTCATATGTAACTGAAACAAAAGCTTCACGAAACAGTATTTATCCTAAATATATGAACATTTTCTATAAATGGAATCATACAAAAGCCTTTTGCTCACCTCTTTCACTTAGCATAATGTTTTCAGAGCTCAAAGCTCATCTATGTTTAGGATGTATCAATACTTCATTCCTTTTTATGATTAAATAATACTTCATTGTATACCACATTTTGTTTATCCATTCATCAGTTGTTGGACATTTGAATTGTTTCTGTCTTCTGGCTATTGTGAATAATGCTGTTATGAACATTCATGTATAAGTTTTTGTGTGGATGTATTTTCATTTTTCTTAGGTATATACCTATCTGTTCAGTCATATAGTCCTAGAATATAAGAGCAAAAAAGGCTCTGAGAGATCTCTTGTATAAGGGAGTCCTTGGTTTGAAGGCCTAGGGAAGCACTGAAATGGTTTTTTTCTGAGGTGAGGGTTCTGAGGTTTCACTGAATTCTCAGGTAAGTCTAAATCCTCATTGACAGAAGGGAGACAGAAGACAGACTCCTGACAGGAAAAGGGAATGTCCCAAAAGTCATCATACAGCAAGCTTGAGGTAGGGCTGAGAGTAAATTTGAAACCTTCTGGTCTCTACTCCATGGCTTTTCCCCAGTTAGTCCAGACACCAGGTCACAGAGCAGGACAATGATTACAAGGAGATTGCAAGTTGTATAGAGGATTTTCCATGGCGAATGTTTAACCCTATGCTGGCTTCTCTTTATAGTACCCATGCTGGGCAAGTGCAAGCTAACTGTCCTAGTCTGAAAAAAACATAATTAAGAAAGGAAATCTGACCAGGTAAGGGCAGTGGTTTCAGGGAAAGCCAAATAGAATTGGATTTGGAAATTCTGTCGTGTGTCCCTGTGATTCTGTCCACAACACTGATTTGTTGGCTTTTTATAGCTAATTGTGAGTGTAAATTCTTAGGCAGTCACCAAAGGCACCTTTGCTTCCTCCTTGGCCCAGGCTCCAAACTAAGTGGCTGCTAGGTACATGCCTTCTCCCCAGCTACCTATCCTTTTTTTCCCCCCTATTCCTTCTTTCTCCTTCCCATCCTTTTTTCTGCCTTTCCCCACATTTCTTTCTTCATTATCTTCCCTCTTTTCTCCTTCCTCCTCTTCTTCTTTTTCTCCCTCTTCACGTGGTCTCCTCCCGACACGCCCTTCCCCTGCATCCTATTGGGTCCCTTCCTTCCCTCCCCCTTTCCCAATCCTTTTCCTCCCCATCTCCCTATCGCCCCCCCAACCCGCCCCCAAGAAGCTCCCCACCCCCAAACCAGAACTGGCGGCTGGTGACTCTCGCCCGTCTGGATAGAGCAAGCTTGCTTGGGAGCCTTGGGCCCTCTGATTGGCTGCCGCGGCTAGCACGCCAGCGCAAGTCCCGCCCCTGGGGAGCGAACGTGCTACTGCGGCACCTGTTATTGGTCGGCAGGTCTGTCAGTGGCTCTGTCCGCGCCTCACGCAAGCGCCCGCAGTCGCTCGGTGAATAAAAGGGCGGCCTACGGGCTGAGCGGGGGATGGGGAGAGGAGAGGGAGAGGGCCAGCAAGGCAGGGATCGAAGGAGTGTCTGGCATCCGAGAGCCCAGCGGAAAGAGCGAGCCAGCTTAGGAAAGCGAGCAAACTAAAGGCAGTAGGGGAGACCGAGACTGACCGGTAGCCAGGCAGGCGGACGGACGCACTCCCGGACAGACTGACTGAGCAGGCGCCGGAGAACCACTCACAGGTTCCTCCCGCCTTTCCCTTTGAAAGCTAGGATTTTGCCTTTTCCGTGGCGCCCGAGAGAGAATGCTGGACTTTGCCGACTTCAGTCCATGCTAAGATTTCTCAGCTAGGGAAGAAAGAGCAGCCCAAACCTGAGAAGGGGGGAACCAAGTACCCCTGTCCCCATCCCCCTCCCCTCCCCCCGACTAAACTCGGGCGCCAAACCCAGCCCTTCCCTAACCACCCGACTTCCTCCTCTCCTTTCTAGCATGGTGGCTGTATGGACAGTCTGACAGAACAGAGACTGACATCTCCCAATCTGCCGGCCCCCCACCTGGAACACTACAGTGTTCTGCATTGCACCATGACCCTGGATGTGCAAACTGTAGTCGTTTTTGCCGTGATCGTAGTCCTCCTGCTTGTCAATGTCATACTCATGTTTTTCCTGGGAACGCGCTGAATGGAGTCCAGCCACCTGAGCTGTCGCGAACTCTCGCTTTGATTTCATCCCAAGAGCCACCGAGAAAAAAAAAATCAGAGACAGAGAGAGACAGGGAAAGAGAGAGAAAGATCAAGCTTTCTTACTCGGGGGGAAAACGTTTTGAGCTTCAACATGGCCTCGCTGTGATATGTATGACGTTGGTATATTATCTCTCCCTAAATCTTTTGTCATGTCTTGTGTTTTAAGTATGCCTGTGCATATAGTTGCCTATTGCTTGAGTGAAACTGTTGATGAAGAAATGCTTTCTATTTCAGTGTGCATGCGTGTGTGCATTTTTAATCTATGTGGCATTCATGGAGCAAGCTCTGTGTCCTTAAACAGTGGCTTTGCTGTTTGTGGTGTCTTCTCAACTCATTTCCTTGAAGACTGCCTTTAAACTCCATGAGGGAATTTTAGTCAAAATTTCTCTCTTGCCATCAGGAGTACATTTCGATTTGTTCGAGGGGAAAGGGATTTGTGGAAGAGCATGATGAATGTTTGACATCATAGGAAAGACAGTCTTTGCGCTGGATATTTAGAGGGAAAATAATGCAAGGAATGGATTTAGGGAAAATGATTCTTTAGTCTCTAATGAGAAGCAAGAATTTGGGAAGTGACACGGGTGTGTTGTGCTGGCAGTTGATGACTGTGTCCTTTGAATTTCAATGTGCTCTCCAGCGTTCACAGTTTTCAATTTTGAAAGAAGCCACCTTTAAAACACTTCTTAAACCTTAAAGCTTTAAGACATTTAAAATGTCGTTTTCTTTGGAATCATGGAATAGTACATAAGAACATTCTCTGATTTTTTGAATTGGCAAGAGAGGACTTTGACAGGAGCTATTTGGGCTCCCTTTACCAAAGATTGTACCCCTGGATTTGAGTTTGGAGATTTTGTCTGTCTCATCCAAAAAAAAAAAAAAAAAAAAAAAAAAAAAAAAAAACAAAAAGATAAAACAAACCCCAAAACCCC
>CAUYLG010070558.1:0-114732 GCA_963573385.1 Cacajao melanocephalus
TCTTTGTAATTGCCGACTTTCAGATTGGGTCTGAGTGGACGTCCGGCTTGTTGGTGATGAAATTTTTTCTGTTTCTTAGTTTTCCTTCATTGGACGCCCCTTCCCCACAGAGCTAGGCCTTCCCGGGTTCAGCTGTGCTTACTGTGAAACTCTCAGTCCTCAGCGCTTCCAATTGCTGTTCTCCTTATGGGGATGAGACCAGCCGAGCCCGACTCCGAGGGCACCTCGTCCCATATACTCCGCACTGAGAAGCGCCGCGCCGGGGTGCTGGGAAAACAGCAGCGCCGGCCAAAAGAGTCGCGCTGGCAACCCGTGTGGCTCCTCCACTGGGAATCTACTGGTCTGTGGGCAACAAAAATTGGTCTGAAAGTGCGGTGCCCACTCGCTCTCTGTGCTTTCACTGGGAGTTACAATCCTGAGCTGCTGCTAATCGGCCATCTTGGATCTCTCTCCCCAAAATTTTTAATAAAAAAGAATGTCATTTTCCCTGCCTCTGCTGTCCTTGGCAGAGAGAATACCTAATATCCAAACAACAATAAAAAAGGACAGAGGTTTTAGGCCTGAGCATGATGGCTCACTCTTTGGGAGGCCAAGAAGGGAGAATCACTTCAGCCCAGGAGTTCAAGATCAGCCTGCGCAAAATAGTGAGACCTCATCTCTATAAAACATCAGAAAATTAGCCAGGTGTGTTGGTACACACCTGTAGTTCTAGCTACTTGGGAGGTGAGGCAAGAGGACCCACTTGAGCCCAGGAAGTTGAGGCAGCAGTGAGTCCTGATAGTGCCACTGCACTCTAGCCTGGGTGACAGAGCAGGATCCTGTCTCAAAAAAACCAGAAAGGACAAAGGTTTTAGAATGGTAAGTTTTCCCCAAAATGAAGATTGGAGAATGGTTTAATGGTTCTAAACTTTAATGTACGTAATTGTTACCTGGAAGTTTAATTAAGATACAGGTTCTGTCAAGGCATGGTGACTCACACTTACAATCCCAGAACTTGGGGAGGCTGAGGCAGGCAGATCACTTGAGGTCAGGAGTTCAAGACCAGCCTGGCCAACATGGTGAATCCTCATCTCTACCAAAAAAGTACAAAAATTAGCCAGGTGTGGTGGTGTGCACCTCTAGGCACAGCTACTTGAGAGGCTGAGGTAGGAGAATCTCTAGGCAGACGTTGCAGTGAGTCAGTCACACCATTGCTCTCCAGCCTGGGCAACAGAGTGGTACCTTGTCTAAAAAAAAAAAATGAATAAAATACAGGTTCCTGGGGTACTTACGGACGTTGATTCCAGTAAGTTTAGTATAGTATCCTAATATATCTACATTTTAAACCAGAGTCTCAGGGAATTTCTTGGCCAGGTGCGGTGGCTCACGCCTGTAATCCCAGCACTTTGGGAGGCTCAGGTGGGCGGATCACAAGGTCAAAGGATCGGCCAACATGATGAAACCCTGTCTCTATTAAAAATACAACAATTAGCTGGGCATGGTGACACATGCCCGTGGTCCCAGCTACTCGTGAGGCTGAGGCAGGAGAATGCTTGAACCCAGGAAGTGGAGGTTGCGGTGAGCCAAGATCTGGCCACTGCACTCCAGCCTGGTGACAGAGTGAGACTCTGTCTCAAGAAAAAAATAGGGCCTGGCATGGTGACTCACTCCTGTAATCCTAGCACTTTGGGAGGCCAAGGTGGGTGGATCACAAGGTCAGGAGATCAAGACCATCTGGCTAACATGGTGAAGCCCCGTTTCTACTAAAAATACAAAAAATTAGCCAGGTGTGGTGGCACATGTCTGTAGTCCCAGCTACTCAGGAGGCTGAGGCAGGAGAATCACTTGATTCCGAGAGGCGGAAGTTGCAGTGATTTGAGATCACACCACTACACTCCTGCCTGAGTGACAGAGCTCGACTTCGTCTCAAAAAAAAAAATCTCAGGGAATTTCTCATGCATGGTATACTTTTTTTTAAAAAAAGTGTACTGGTATAAAGCCACAGAGATAGATCAGCAGTAGTGTCAAATCGATTCAGTTTGTTGTTTGAACAAGTAAGTAATGTTTTCCTAACCCCTGCTAGATACAGAAGACAAGCTTCCTACACTCAAACTCTTCATTCTTTTGTAATAGCCAAATTTGTACACAAGGAATTAAATGGTTGTTATGTAGCCAAGTGTCAAAATGAGTCTTCATGAAGTAGAAGAGAAAACCTAGTGAAATCCAGAAGCTCTTTGACTCATCTGCATTCATACCTTGGAAACAATCATTTAGAGGCTGAGTCTTAACTACTCTTCCTACTGATATTGAGGACCTTGCTATCTAATAGCCTTGCCTGTTACCATAGCTTCTTAACTGATAGATGCCACTAGTCTTGCCCCATTTTAGTTTATTTTCCATCGTGTTACCAGAGTGCTTATTTTAAAATGCCAAGCTGATCAGTTTACTCTGTGAATTTTATTATGAATGTTAAAACTCCTTGGTCGGCCAGGCCATGCTGTTCAACATCTTTGATATGGCCCCCCTCATATCTCACTGTCCTAATCTTTGGCCACTATATACCTGCTTGAAGTACTCCACATGGACCATTTTCTCATTTTTCCATTGTATATTATTGTCCTTTTTCCTAAAATAGTTTCTTCCTTATCTAACATTTGTAACTCAGTTCAGACAAAATCAAATTTAGATTAAGAGCCTTTTCTGGTTATTGCTATAGTATTCCTTCTTTTTTTTTAATTTTTTTATTTTTTGAGATGGAGTCTTGGTCTGTCGCCAGGCTGGAGTGTGGTGGCGCAATCTCGGCTCACTGCAACCTCCGCCTCCTGGGTTCAAGCGATTCTTCCTCTTCAGCCTCCCGAGTAGCTGGGACCACAGGTGCGCACCACCACGCCCAGCTAATTTTTGTATTTGTAGTAGAGATGGGGTTTCACCATGTTGGCCAGGATGGTCTCGATCTCTACCTGTGGTCTGCCCACCTCAGCGTCCCAAAGTGCTGGGATTACAGGTGTAAGCCACCACCACCTTTGTTTTTTTTTTTTTTTAAAAAAAAAACAGTGTCACCCTATTGCCCAGGCTGGAATGAGTGGCAGGATCTCAGCTCACTATTAACCTCCACCTCCTGGGTTCAAGTGATTCTCATGGCTCAGCCTCCTGACTAGCTGGGATTATAGGTGCACGCCACCATGTCCAGCTAATGTTTGTATTTTTAGTAGAGCTGGGGTTTTGCCACGTTGGCCAGGCCGGTCTCAAACTCCTGGCCTTAAGTGATCTACCCACCTCAGCCTCTCAGAGTGTTGAGATTACAGGTGTGAGCCGTTGTATCTGGCCAGAGATTTCTTATCAGTTTATTCTGCCTCCCCACTAAACAACAAACTCAAATGTTCATTGAATGAATAGTATATGTTTTTTAGCAGATTCTTAGCGCTGCAATGTTTTGCCATAAAAATAAGACTTATTTCATGTCCTTGGTTCTGTCTTAAGAATTTTCTAAGCTAGACTGGAACAAGCCTTAAAGAAACCAGATTACTTGGAGAAGTGCCCTTCATTTGCTGTTTTGACTACACCTTAACCATAGATACATGTTCATCTTGTGTTTCTTTGCATTCAGCTTAACCCATGTTGAATTTTTTTTTTCAATATTTTTTATTAGACCAGGAGTGATGGCTCATGCCTGTAATCCCAGCACTTTGGGAGGCTGAGGCGGGCAGATCACTTGAGGTCAGGAGTTCTAAAAAATGCAAAAAATAGCTGGGTGTGGTGGCACACACCTGTAATCCCAGCTACTTGGGAGTCTGAGGCAAGAGAATTACTTGAACCCAGGAGGTGGAGATTGCAGTGAGCCAGAATCATACCACTGCACTCCAGCCTGGGTGACAGAGCAAGGCTGTGTCTCCGAAACAAAACGAAACATATGTGTAATATATTGAGATAAACATTTATGTACAGTGAAATGTATACATCTTAAGTTGACTGTTAGATAAGTTTTGATAAATGAATTTACAGGTATGATGACCACAGCAGTGAAGATATAGAAATATGTTGTTTAATTTCCCAATGTTTAGGGACATTTCTGGATATCTTAATTGTTAATTGGCTTCTAATTTAATCCCGTTATGGTCACAGAATATACTCTGTAATATTTCAGTCATTTGTAATTTATTGAGAGAAGTTTTATGGCCTGTTACTATCTTGTTTTTATTTTTATATTTTTTTGAGACGGAGTCTTGCCCAGGCTATAGTACAATGGCTGCAATCTCAGCTCACTGCAACCTCTGCCTCGCGGGTTCAAGTGATTTTCCTGCCTCAGCCTCCCAAGTAGCTGGGACTACAGGCACATGCCATCATGCTCAGCTTATTTCTCCCCCAGCCCCCTAATTTTTTGTATTTTTAGTAGAGACAGGATTTTACTGTGTTAGCCAGAACGATCTTGATCTCCTGACCTTGTGATCTGCCCATCTCAGCCTTCCAAAGCGCTGGGATTACAGGTGTGAGCCACCATGCCTGGCGTGGTCTGTCTTATTGAATGTTCTTATATGTACTGGAAAAAGAGTGTTTTTTCACAGTTGTCAGGTATACTAGTTAAGATGCTTGATAGCATTGTCAAATCTATATAGCCTGGCTGGGCACAGTAGCTCATGCCCATTATCCCAGCACTTGAGGATGTGGATGTATGAGGATCACTTGAGAACTATCCTGGTCAACATAGCGAAACCCCATCTCTACAAAAGAAGAAAAGTTTTTTTGAAAATTAGCCGAGCATGGTGACATGTACCTGTAGGTTCAGCTACTCATGAGACTGAGGCAGAGGATTGCTTGAGCTCAGAAGTTCGAGGCTGCAGTGAGCCATGATTGTGCCATTGCAGTCCAGCCTGGGCAACAGAACAAGACTCTGTCTCAATAAGCAAAAAACCGAAAAAAAACCCCACCTATATATCCGTTAAGTTTTTTGTCCAGTTCAGTCTTTTACTGAGAAGAGGGTATTGAAATCAACAATAACGATATGTTTGTTTGCTTTGAGTAGCTGGGATTACACACATGCGCCACCACACCGGGCTAATTTTTTGTATTTTCAGTCGAGACGGGGTTTCTCCCTGTTGGTCAGGCTGGTCTCAAACTCCTGACCTCAGGTGATCTGCTCGCCTCGGCCTCCCAAAGTGCTGGGATTACAGGCATGAGCCATGGCACCCGGCCTGTTAACATTTTTATGTAAAGAACTGTCCCTCTTGGGCTGGGTGCAGTTGCACACGCTTGTATTTCCAGCACTTCTGGGAGGCCAAGGCAGGCTGATTGCTTGAGCCCAGGAGTTGGGACCTGCTTGGGCAACATGACAAAACCCTGTCTCTTCAAAAAAACACAGAAATTATCCCAGCGTGGTAGTCCCAGCTACTCGGGAGGCTGAGGTGGTTGGATTGCTTGGCCTAGGAGATTGAGGCAGCAGTGAGCCTAGTATCACGCCACTGCACTCCAGCCTGGGCAATAGAGCAAGACCCTATCAACAAAACAAAACAAAACAAAACCCACCAAAAACGAAAAGAACGAGATAAGCAATGTCCTGTATCCAGAGTTAATCATTGCTGTTTCTACAAGTGTGTTAATCTTATACAAGCTGCTCTGCTATTATCAAAACTAGAGCCTGTACTGAACTTACAGGGGTAAAAACTAAAATGGCTGATAAAGGAAATAAAACTATGATGAAATCATCTCTGACCCCTTCTGAGTTCTTGCTGTGTAGGTCAGTCACATTTCAGAAGTGGTGCTGGTATTCAGAACTAGGTAAATTTTGCAGTCTAGTCACTGTCTTGGAAAACATTGGGAATCACAGTCTTACATGCCTGTTGTTACTATTGTGTGTTTGTCCAGCTATGTATGTTTGTAAGCAGAACTATTTTTGATTTTTGCATTGTACTCATTTTATTTGACAAAATCATGCCTTTTCACTGGAAGATACACACAAGTCTTTCTGTATATAAGGTATATATTTATCAGTGCTAAAGGTACCATGTAGTTCTACTTTTCCATATGCAGAGATGTTTCCTAGCTTTCTGCTAATCTGCTAATTGGATTCCTATTCACCATTCCCTCATTTACTAGATTATAATGCACATCATATAATAAAAGCTTAAAAATGGGCTTTCTCCATTGCTTTCTTTTTAAATAGTTGTGAGAGAGCTTTTGCATAATTTATTATCTGATCATGATTCAAATGACTAGGCCATAGCACCCAAGAACCTTGACTTAAAACAATTTGTTCTACCTAATAATACTACTTTGCCTTCTTATTTTAAAATGTCCTGTCCTCAACCCTATTGCTCTTTATTTTGATTTAAACATTTGACCCTAAAGTCCTGCTTCTGCGTACAGAATGTTGTCATTTTTAAAATAAAACAATCAGTACTAGAACTAGCATAAATGTAATATAGTAATATCTAACATGATCATTTGTATTATATAGGATATTTAAGTAAAATGTTTTTCATTCCATTATTTCATAAAAAGACACCCTACGAAAAATAGTTTTATGCCTTATATTTCCCATTCTCTCTCTCTCTGTCTCTCTCTGTCTCTCTGTCTCTCTCTCTCTCTCTCTCTCTCTCTCTCTCTCCCTCTCTCCCCCCCCCTCCTCCCCCTCTTCCTCTCCCTGCCCCCATCTCTCTTTAAATTTTTGAGACAAGGTCTTGCTCTGTCACCCAGGCTGGAGTATAGTGATGCGAACACAGCTCACTGCAGCCTTAAACTCCAGAGCTCAAGCAATCCTCCTCCCTCAGCCTTTTAAGTAGCTAGGACTACAAGCACCCAGTATCATACCCAGCTAATTTTTTATTTTTCCTAGAGATGAGTCTTGCTATGTTGCCCAGGCTGGTCTCAAACCTCAGGCCTCAAGTGAGCCACCAACCTTGGCCTCCCAAAGTGTTGGGATTACAGGCATTAGCCATGGTACCTGGCCCAAATTCTTTTTTTTTTTTTTTTTTTTTTTTAAATACAGAAGTATTGCTTTGTTTTTGAAACTGGTATGGTGTTTAAATTGCTGAAGAAATGATAATGATAAGGTGATCTCTTTAGCTTTCACCTGACTTTTCATCTTGGAATTAGTACATTCTTTTAGTGAAGTATTAAGTGTATGGTGTCACCTTTCTTATATATTTTGTAGTACTGAGAAATGGAAAAAGAGAAGAAAAGCCTCTGGATATTTTTTTTTTTTTTTTTTTTGAGATGGTGTTTTTCTCTTGTCACCCAGGCTTGAGTGCAGTGGCACAATCTTGGCGCACTGCAACCTCCACCTCCTGGGTTCAAGTGATTCTCTTGCCTCAGCCTCCCGAGTAGTTGGGATTACAGGCACTTGCCACCATGCCCAGCTAATTTTTGTATTTTTAGTAGAGATGAGATTTTGCCATGTTGGGCAGGCTGGTCTCGAACTCCTGACCTCAGGTCATCTGCCTACCTCAGCCTCCCAAAGTGCTGGGATTACAGGTGTGAGCCACTGTGTCTGGCCGAAAAACTCCTTGATCTTAAACTTCTAAAATCATTAGTACTTATAAGAAGAAGAATTGTTTGAAAGAGAGGAGAAGACTTTGTGAGAAAGTAGTGTTAGCTGATGGGCATCAGCTCTAACAGGTCAGTGAAAGCTTGTGTACATACTACCCATGGAGTTACAATGACATATATGTGGGAAAATTATTTTATGTTGGCTAAAATAATATATGTACCTTATGCATTGGTGGTGATCATATCTTTTCCAAATCACTATATCTCCCATGTCTACCACAGTTGGCTTATAGCAGGTATTAATCTTGGACTTTTATCATGTACCTTAATCCATAGGTATCAAGTGTGGTATGCTAGACTGCCGTAGGTACTTTGGAAAATAAAAAGTTAAGTAAAATGTGGTTTCTAACTTCAAGAAACTTATAATATTGTTGGGAAGAAGAGTCATTCTCGTGAAGACTGTGCAGTAAAGAATGGGTCATACGTGATAAATGCCTAGCATATGCTACAGACAGTAAGACACACAGTAATTATTGAGAAGCAAGACCAGGCGTGGTGGCTTACAGCACTTTGGGAGACTGAAGTGGGAGGATTGCTTGAAGGCCAAGTGTTTGAGACCAGCCTGGGCAACAGAAGGAAAACTTACCTCTATAAAATAATGAAAAATAAATAAAAATTTAAAAATTAGCGAGCTGTGGTCACGTGTCTGTAGTCCCAGCTATTCAGAAGCCTGGGATGGGACTGTCAGTTGAGCCCAGGAGTTGGAGGTTGCAGTGAGCTATTAACATGCCACTACACTCCAGCCTGGGTGACAGAGCAAGACCCTGTTTCGAAAAAAATAAATGAAAAGGAGAGAAGCAGAATTAATGCTGGCACAAAGGCGTTTATTGAATAATCGAATGAGATCACATGTAGTTAGAAGGGTCAAGAAATGCTTTGTTTAAAGAACAGCATTATTGGCCAGGCGCAATGGTTCATGCCTGTAATCCCAGCACTTTGAGAGGCCGAGGCAGGTGGATCACCTGAGGTCAGGAATTCAAGACCAGCGTGACCAACATGGTGAAACCTCATCTCTACTAAAAATTCAAAAATTAGCCTGGCATGGTGGTGCACGCTCGAAATCCTAGCTACTCGGGAGGCTGAGGCAGGAGCACTTGAACCCGAGAGGCGGAGGTTGCAGTGAGCTGAGATCACACCATTCCTCTTTAGCTTAGGCGATAGAGTAAGACTCCATCTCCAAACAACGACAGCGACAACAACAACAGCAGTATCTAAACTGAACTCAGTGTATTTTATTTAGATGGGTAACTGGGGATGCTTCTAGGAAGAAGAGAAATTAACATGTATAATACAAGACCACCTAGCACACATAGTGTAAATACTATGCCATGAATATTAACTTTAAAATCTTTCATTATTGCCTTCCTAGCAAACACTTTATATATAGTATCTGGGTGCTTAGATACTTGTTAATACAAGAAGGAATCCATGTAACAATCGTATGAGTGAGCTGCTATTATTGCTCTGATTTTAGGGAGAAAATCTGAGGCATAGAAATTATATAACTTTCCCAGAATTGCCTAAATACCATCTGCTAGAGCCACTTAATGTACCAAGTGTTTAACTTAATTCTCAAAATATCCTTATGAAGTAGATAAGCATATTCATCTTATTGATATGAAATCAAAGTTTTAGAGGCCAAGTAACTTGCTTAAGATTATAACTTAAACTGTAATATGAGCCCAGGTCTATTTAGTTCCAAAATCTGAGCTCTTAAGCCTTATGTTATTATGCCTCTCTCAAATTTAACCTCACCCCTAATTTATCCTCTTGTGCTTCATATCCTTCAAACAATAGGACTTTAATAACACTGAATGGTCAGAAATCTATATGATGAATATGAACTGACAGAGAAATTATATTGATCAGGTTCTATGCAGTCAGTAATTAACTCAGATATTTGTTGATCACCTCCTGCATGCTTAGTTATGTTATAGGCACTGGGGATACAATAGTGAACAAAACACCTAACCATTCCATTATGGAGCTTACATTCTGGTATGGAGGGTTAGACAATAAGTGAAATATAATCCTTAAGGTGACTATAAATTCTGTAGAGAAAAATAAAGTACAGGCCAGGCATGGTGACTTATGCCTGTAATCCCAGCACTTTGGGAGGCTGTGGTGGATGGATTGCTTGAGGCCAAAAGTTCGAGACCATCCTGGCCAACGTGTTGAAATCCCGTCTCTACTAAAAATACAAAAATTAGCCAAGTGTGGTGATACACACCTGTAATCCTAGCTATTCTAGAGGCTGAAGCACAAGAATCACTTTAACCTGGGTAGTGGAGGTTGCAGTGGACAGAGGTTGCAGTGAGCGGAGGTTGCAGTGAGCTGAGATGATGCCACTGCACTCCAGTCTGGGAGACAGAGTGAGACTCTGTTTCTTTTTTTTTTTTTTTTCTTTTGAGACTCTGTTTCAAAAAAAGAAAAATAGAAAAATAAAGTAAGGTAAGAAGGATAAAGAGTACTGGTGAAGGGAATGATGATATATTGATGTCTGATAAAAGGTAGGGAAAACCTGTCTGATAAGGTACATTTGAGCAAAGAACTGAAGGAATTGAGAAAGTGAGCCATTTATACATCCAGGGAAGAGCATTCCAAGCTTCAAGTATGGTGACAAGTTCAAAGAAACTTGGCATGTTTAAGTAATAGTAAGGAAATTAGGAAGGTTAAAGTGAAGGAAGGGGCATATGATAAGAGCTCCCAAAGATAGTTCTGGAGAACAGAGGTCTAAAACCATGTAGTCAGTAGTGAGGATTTGGCATTTTATTCCCAGTGAGAGAGGAAGCCATTTTCATCAAAGATTTGGCAGGATCTCACATACGATTTAAAATCAGGCCAGGCACAATGGCTCATGCTTTGTAATCCCAGCACTTTGGGAGGCCAAGGTGGGAAGATTGCTTGAACCCAGGAGTTCAAGACTAGCTTGGGAAACATAGGGAGGCCGTATCTCTGCAAAAAAAGAGAAAGAATTGCCAGGCATGGTGGTATGAGACTGTAATCCCAGCTACTCAGGAGTTTGAGGTAGGATCGGTTGAGCCTGGGAGGATGAGGCTGCAGTGAGCCATGATCGTGCATGGGAGACAGAGCAAGACCTTGTCACAAAAAAGGAAAGAAATCACTGGCTGTTGTGTAAAAAATGATCTGTGAAGAGTAACTGAAAAAATAAATACAAGTAATAAAATAATAATCTTTAAGAAATACCTTACTACCAAAATTAAGTTGGAGATCTACCAAAAAGTCAAAAGCAGCTGGGTGTGGTGGCTCACACCTGTAATCCCAGCACTTTGGGGAGGCTGAGGCTTGGGAGGATCACTGAGGTCAGGAGTTGGAAGACCAGCCTGGCCAACAGGGTGAAAACCCATCTCTACTAAAAATACAAAAATTTGCTGGGCTTGGTGGCAGGTGTCTGTAATCCCAGCTACTCAGGAGGTTGAGGCAGGAGAATCGCTTGAACCCAGGAGGTGGAGGTTGCAGTGAGCTAAGATCATGCCACTGCACTCCAGCCTGGGCGACAAGAATGAAAATCCATCTCAAGAAAAATAAAAATAAATAAAAGTCAAAAGTCTGCAAATAACTAACATTCATATGAGAATTCAATATGTATAAAACACTCCTTACTCTTACATTTACTTTTATAATGGAATTTTTTCTGTAAGTTGGTAAAACTAATTAGTTTGCTCTTTGAAGAGTGATATTTCTGCTTATAAAATAATTAAGTAAGAACTAGTAGTCATAGTGATTTTGAAATCTCCTTCTCCAGTGTATCCCTTTACATTAAAATTTATTCCTAAAAAAATTTTAGCTCTAAAATTATGGCCTAAAATATTCAACTTGAAAGTTTCTACAGAAAACCAATATTCAGCTTGTCATCATCCCTGAACTAAGTCCTGTTCTAGCTGTCACTACAACTTAAATATGCCTGTTGCCCCCTAGAAATTACAAATAAAATACCATACACCTGGAGGTCAGGGTAGAATTAATGAGTTTCTTAGGAAAAGAAACTGTTAGACCAAGGAGGCCAGAATGTCTTCTAGAAAGTGGGTACTCAGTAAATATGAGGATTTTTTAAATAAGTATTACAAACTGTACTAGCCTCATACTTAGTCATCTGTGATTCCTAATATAGCAGAAGCCTTTGTTAGCATATCATTGGCATTTAAGAAATAGATTTTTTCTTCTTCTTTTTTTTTTAACCAAGAAGTAAGTTTGAATCTGAAAACCTTTGTAAAGTTTTTTTTTTTTTTTGCCTATTTTGGGATGTCCCGAGTTGAGTATAGGTTAGTGACACTGATTCTTTTAATCTAATTGGAATATTTTGGAGAAAGCACCAAGTTTGTGAAATATATTGACTAAAACTATAAATTAAAACAATTTGGTATTTTTTATTATTTTTTGAGACACAGTCTTACGTGTAGCCCAGGCTTAAGTGCAATGGCACAATCTCAGCTCACTGCAACTTCAACCTCCCAGGTTCAAGCGATTCTTATGCCTCAGCCTACCGAGTAGCTAGGACTGCACGTGTGTGGCACTATGCCCTACTAACTTTTTGTATTTTTTGGTAAAGACAGAGTTTTGCATGTTGGCCAGGCTGGTCTCAAACTCCAGGCCTCAAGTGATCCGCCTCCCAAAGTGCTGGAATTACAGGCATGAGCCACCGCACCTGACCTGGTATATTTTTTAAATAATTTTCTGTGTAGAAACAGGATATCCTTATTTCCAGGCTGATCTTGAACTTCTGGGCCCAAGTGATGCTCCCGTCTTGGCCTTCCAAAGTGCTGGGATTCTAGGCATGAGCCACCACACCCAGCCTAACATTTCTGTCATTAAAAAATGGATTTTTTATGTCTGTCATTTATGTGTAATAGTAGTATTTTACAAAACATTCTTCTTACCCAAGATTGTTAGCTGTTTCTTCACATACCCGTTTCCACAGTGCTTTCCATATAAAAAGTACTCCACATGTATACTAAGCAGCTTAGGTAGTCTTAGATTTGTATAAAGTTCACTTCATATAAGTGAACTCATACAATATTTGTTTTTTGTATGTGGCTCATTTCACTTGCATAATGTCCTCACGGTTCATCCATATTGTAGTAGGTATCAGAATTTCTTTCCTTTTTAAGGCTGATTAATACTGCATTTTATGGATATACTATGTATAATATATATATTTACATATTATATAGCACTTGGGTTGTTTGCACCTTTTGGCTGTTGTCAGTAATGCTGCTATGAATGTTGGCATGCAAATATCTGTTTAACTTCTGCTTTCAATTCTTTTGGATATATACCCCAAAGTAGAATTGCTGGACCATATGTTAAGGAATTTTAAAATAGATGTTATGAGGCAGTATATGTATATATATAATGAAAATAGGTAGATAATGTGTGACTATAACAGTACTTGCCCTGGAATACTTTGTTAGTTAGGTACTTTTCACTAAAGAGCATCTGTTTTAATTTTTTAGAAGTCTCAAACTTGTAAACCTAATTTTATTCCATTTTCATAAGCTCTACTCAGAAAGTAGTCAAACCTTTCCTATGCCTCCCTCTTGAAAAGATTTTCAGTTTTCAAGCTAGCTGAAAATAAACCTGTTTTGTTTTTGTTTTTGTTTTGTTTTGAGATGGAGTCTCTGTTGCCCAGGCTGATCTGCAGTGGCACAATCTCAGATCACTGCATCCTCCACCTCCTGAGTTCAAGTGATACTCCTACCTCAGCCTCCCAAGTAGCTGGGATTATAGGTGCCTGCCCCCATGCCTGGCTAATTTTTGTACTTTTAGTAGAGTTGGTGTTTCACCATGTTGGCCAAGCTGGTCTTGAACTCCTGACCTCAAATGATCCACCCACCTTGGCCTCCCAAAGTGCTGGGATTATAGGTGTGAGCTGCCTAAACCTGGTATTCTTCAGGGCCAAAAAGATTATGCATCTTGAATAGGCAAGCAGTTTAATAAATATTTCATGTCAGAAGCAAGTATATTATGGGTACAATTTCTAGATATTCCTAAGAAAATTTCAGTTCTGCTCTAATATTTTTAAAAGGTCTCCCCCAACCTCCACACCTTTCCTACCAGTTTTTTATAGTTTCTTCTTAAAGCAGAATTAAGCCTGTGGGTGTTTTGCTGTAGTCCTAGAATTCACTGCAGAGTTGTATAACATTTGGCAAAATTATCTGTTCTGTAATCCTACAGGCCCATGAGAGTTCATTTATCTCTGATAAGAGTTATTGTCTCTGGTAGAAATAGAGCTGCTTTTTTTTTTTAGACGGAGTTTACTTGTTTCCCGGGCTGGAGTGTGGTGGCGCAGTCTCGGCTTACTGCAGCCTCCACCTCCCCAGTTCAAGCGATTCTCCTGCCTCACCCTCCCAAGTACCAAGGATTACAGGCATCTGCCACCACACCCAGCTAATTTTTTTTTTTGTATTTTTAGTAGAGACTGGGTTTCACCATGTTGGCCAAACTGGTCTCAAACTGCTAACCTCAGGTGATCCACCTGCCTTGGCCTCCCAAAATGCTGGGATTATAGGCATGAGCCACCTCGCCCAGCCAGTCAAAAGTAAACATCTCACCAGGCTGCCTTTTTTTTTTTTTTTTTTTAAAAAAAGACTTTCTATATAGCAGGTCAGTCTTAAACACTTTGTATAATTATTTTCCTTAACTTTCACAATAATCTAGTAATCTAGTCAGGCAAGTGTACTGTTATTTTAAGCCTATCTTACAGATCAAGGAACAGAGGAATGAAGATTACATGATCTGTCACATAAGTGGCCTACCTAGAGCCCAAACCCAGGTTGTTAACTACTACACTGTACTGCTATCCACACTTGACCTTTTAGTTTTTTGCCATTCCACCTTAATGACTTTCAATTTCACTATGTGATTTGTATGTCTCTTTAGCCATTTTAAGACAATGAAATTATTGATGGAAGTCCAAGAGCAAACTACTATTTTTAGTGGGTTCCTTTGCCCACAGGATGTAAAGGAAGATCTTTCTTATTCTGGCCTCTGATATATACATCCTATCCTGATCCTTTTACATATTCTATGCTTAAACCAGTCTGGACTACATAACCATTCTTAAGTACACCTTGTGCTTTTCTGTCTCTCAGTATGTGTTCAGGAAACTCTTCCCTGTGAAATCTTTCCTGCCTCTTTTTCTTTGCCTTCATCTCTACTGAAAGAGAAATGTGCTGAATATTCTGACTAGATGGCCAGGTGTTAAAATCATTGAGGCCACTGTAGTTTGGATCTAGATCACTACAATAAAGTGAATATGTCAATAAAACCAGTCAAATGGATTTTCTGGTTTCCAGCATGTGTAAGTTCTGTTTATACTTTACTGTGGTCTATTAATAGCATTATGTTTGTAAAAACAACATACAGATCTGGCTGGACATGGTGGCTGAGGTAGGTGGATCACTTCAGGGCAGGAGTTTGAGACCAGCCTGGACAACTTGGTGAAACCCTGTCTCTACTAAAAACACAAAATGTAGCCAGGTGTGGTGGCCGATGCCTGTAATCCCAGCTACTCAGGAGGCTGAGGTAGGAGAATGGCTTGAATCTGGGAGGTGGAGGTTGCAGTGAGCCGAGATCATGCCACTGCACTCCAGCCTGGGCAACAGAGCAAAACTCTGTCCCCCCTAAAAAATCATAACAATGTACATATCTTAATTAAAGAATATTGCTAAAAATGCTAATGATCATCTGAGCATTCTGCGAGTCAATATTGTTGTTGTTGGAGGGTCTTGCCTTGATGTTGATGCCTGCTGACTGATAAGGGTAGTACTTGCTGAAGGCTGGAGTGTCTGACAATTTCTTTAAATGAGACTATTAATACAATGAGGTTTTCTGCATCAATTGATTCTTCCTATCACAAATGCCTTCTCTGTAGTATCCGATTGTGTTTCATAGTATTTTACCCATAGTAGAACTTCTTTCAAAATTGGCATTTCAGGCCAGGTGCACTGGCTCACGCCTGTAATCCCAGCACTTTGGGAGGCTGAGGCAGGAAGATCACCTGAGGTTAGGAGTTTGAGATTAGCCTGGTCAACATGGTGAAATCCCGTCTCTTCTAAAAATACAAAAATTAGCCCAGTGTGGTGATGCACACCTGTGGTCCCAGCTACTCAGGAGGATGAGGCAGGAGAATCACTTGAACACAGGAGGCGGAGGTTGCAGTGAGCTGAGATTGCGCCACTGCACTCCAGCCTAGGTGACAGAGACTCCATCTCAAAAAAAAAAGTGCCACCCAGTGCGGTGGCACGCGCCTGTAATCCCAGCACTTTGGGAGGCCAAGGCAGGCAGATCACTTGAGCTCAAGAGTTGGAGACCACCCTGGGTAACATGGCAAAACCTGTTCTCTACAAAAAAATACAACAATTAGCCAAGTGTGGTGGCAGCAACTTGGGAGACCAGGGTGTGGGAGGATCGCTTGAGCCCAGGAGGTTGAGGCCTCAGTGAGCCGTGATTGTGCCACTGTACCCCAGCTTGGATAACGAGTGAGACTATATTTCAAAAAAAAAAAAAAAGTGCCTATATTGCCATTATATTGTAGAGTGAATTTCTGTATACAAAAATAAATTTAAAATGTATCCCCAAAATGCTGTTACAGTTCGATATAGTGTCACATTGTCAGCTACTAGATTGTTTCTATGGTCACTATACTTACATTTGTGATAATAAATAAACTTATATTTGTGATAATAATAGATGGTTATTTTCAAGTTTTCAGCTGATATTGTTGGGAGAACACATTTTTTTTGACTCAATTTTATATTGCATGCTTATTAAAAGATAAATAATTGAAATAATCAGGCAGTTTCACTAGCTATCGTACCCAGTGGCTGTATGTCTAAGATTGGGACAATATAAGAAGTATAAACTGTTGTTCCATCATCTGTTCTCATATGCCTCTCAAATGTAAACATCTCACCAGGCTTGAGTGCCTTTCTCCTGTTGAAGATATTTTTCATAGCTTCATACCTCAAACACAAGCCAGCTATTCCCACTGGCACTTATTCCAATGATGGAAGAAAAGCCAGCTGTGTTGGACTTGAGGGGTGGTATATTAATCTCTAGCATTGTGCTTTTCTAAGGAATGATAAAGGGTAATTTTGACTGGACTAACTTTCACAATATATTATATACTGAGTTCAGAACCTAACTCTTCCCTCCACTGCCCGCCCTCCAAACCTGGTGCTCTGTTGCCCAGGCTGGAATGCAGTGACACAGTCTCAGCTCTGTAACCTCCGCCTCCCAGGTTCAAGTGATTCCCCTGCCTCAGCCTCCTGAGTATGGGATTACAGGTGTATGCCACCACTCCCAACTAATTTTTTGTATTTTTAGTAGAGATGAGGTTTCACCATGTTGGCCAGGCTGGTCTTGAACTCCTAACCACATGATCCACCCACTGTGGCCTCCCAAAGTGCTGGGATTACAAGCATGAGATACCTGCCCGACTCAGACCCTAACTCTTTACATGAAAGATAGGAATGCTACTATACAGTTTTGTTAAATGAATGATCCGTTATTTTTCTGCATTTCTGTAATCCTTTATTACTCAAATGACATTTTTGCTGCTTATTTGTTAATAGCTATCTGTTCATGTCTTATCAGTTAAAAAGCAGGAATCATGTCTTTATATTTCTTAGTTGTCATACTATTTTTTATATAATATTGATAGGATGAATAGACATTTATTTATTTGTTTGTTTGTTTATTTATTTATTTTTGAGACAGAGTCTTGCCCTGTTGCATGGGCTGGAGTGCAGTGACATGATCTTGGCTCACTGTAGCCTCCACCTCCTGGGCTGAAGCAGTCCTCTGGGCTCAGCCTCTCCATTAGCTAAGACTACAGGCATGCACCACCATGCCTGGCTAACTTTTGTGTTTTTTGTAGAGACAGGGTTTCACCGTGTTACCCAGGCTGGTCTCAAATGCCTGACCTCAAGTGACCCACCCACCTTGGGCAGATCCCAAAGTGCTAGGATTACAGGTGTGAGCCACTGCACCCAGCATTAGACAGCTCACTGTACAGTGATAATAAACCCCAATACCCTTTGCTAAATGTTGCCTCTCAATTATCACTTTTCTCTCTTTCCCACAGCTCTTTCGACGTGTAGCAGCAGCTTTGCCTGGAATGGAAAGCACACAGGACAGAAGCAGAGAAGACAGTATCCTTTTTGTTTAATCAGAAATTTTTCGTTATTAACATTAGTCTTTAAAGCCCTGCTTGCTTGGCTAAAGAATATTGTACCATTGCCTTTTACAAACCAGGAACTGCTGGCTTAGGGGCATAAAATTCAGAGGTTTTCTATAGCAAATGGGGTCTGGTTATCCAAGTGCATACTTTGCAGCCTGCTGCTCATTGTTAATCAGTGAGAGGGCTTGTGTGTGTTTGCTTTCTTTTTAATGAGCAGGAAACTCTCAGAATGCCTGTCTCCTTGCCTCTTCGAGTCCCATTGACTCTGGGCTTTTTCCTCATAGAATATCATATTTTCATTTCTTACTTTTTCTAACACTTGAGCTTTCTACTTGACGCAGGCAAGAAATACAGTGGAGCTTTATTGTAGCCTCTGTTTTCAGAAACAGGACATAATATTAGTTCATTTCCAAGGATTAGAACATCTAATATTAGTTAATACTAAGGATTTTTAATTTGATGTGTTCTGTGTTTCATATTTACCTTCTAGTGTTTTTCCATATGCGGGCATTTTTACTAAGCTGTATAGTTCATAGCACTTTGTATTCAGCTCTTCCCGCTTGTAAATGTTTTGTTTTCATAAAAAACATATTTGTTCCTTGTATCATATGCTTTGTAATATGTATCATGTTTCAAAAAAACCAAACAAAACATGATATGTTAACTATTGAGTTGAAGTTTGTCCCGCATGCCCTCTTTTTTTTTTTTTTTTTTTTTTTTTGAGACAGTATCTCACTCTGTCGCCCAGGCTGGAGTGCATGTCGCCCAGGCTGGAGTGCAGCCGTGCAATCTCGGCTCTCTGCAACCTCTGCCTCCCAGGTTCAAGTGATTCTCCTGCCTCAGCCTCCCAAGTAGCTAGGACTACAGGCACAAGCCACCATGCCCAGCTAATTTTTGTATTTTTAGTAGAGATGGGATTTTGCCATGTTGGCCAGGCTGGTCTTGAACTCCTGACCTCAGATGACTCAACTGCCTCAGCCTCCCAAAGTTCTGAGATTACAGGTGTGAGCCACTGCGCCCAGCCTGAAAGTCCCGTTATTTATTAAATGTTTCCCCTGCTGTTGGAACTGTCTTGTAGGCTATTTTTAGATTTATATTATAGATAATTCTATGAGGAACATCATCTTCATGTCACTTCTTGCTCCTGTAGAATAAGTTCCTTAGGATAGATACCCATAAATAGAGCTGGTACCTCATTCTGACCCTTGTTGCATATAGTGGATACAAGCAAGTTTATTCCATTTGAGCACCTTATATGGTGAGGTGGCTGTGTAGAAAATAGTGATTGTGTAGGCTCTGAAGTCAAATAGGAATACAAGGGCCATCCCAGAAATCCTAGTGCTTGGAAGAATTGAAATTGTACTTTCCCATTTATGGCTCCTTAACTTTTGTTTCAGTGATTGACATAAAACTGGAAAAGCCTCAGGAGCCACCAGTCAGCGAAGGAGGCTGTTCCTGCTAATCTCCCATGTCATCTTCAACCCTTCAGAAGCTCACTGCTTTGGCCCCCTTACTCTTTCATTGACTGCAGTGTGAATATTGGCTTGAACCTTTTCCCTTCAGTAATAACGTATTGCAATTCATCATCGCTGCCTGTCTCTTGGAGATGATCTTTTAGCTTCACAAGCACAAAAAAAGTCAGTGTCTTCATTATTTATATTTTACAAAAAGCCAAAATATTACAACATATTCCAGTGATAACTTTAAAAATTAGATACATTTTCTTAACATTTTTTCCTTTTTTAATGTTATGATAATGTACTTCAAAATGATGGAAATCTCAACAGTATGAGTATGGCTTGGTTAATGAGCAGTATATTCACAGATCTCTCCTTGCTTTTCTTACGTCTCTCTTACCCCCTTTCCCTATATCTTACCTAGCCTCCCCCACTTACTCAAAACAAACGAGATAGCAAAGCAGCAGTCAGACCAAGCCCATTGGAATTATCCTTTAATTTTACAGATACCACTTGCTATAGGCCATGGGCCAAGATGTCCAAAATTATTCTTGAGCACTGATAGGAATTACTTAGATCTTCTTTGGGATCAGAATTCAGCTATCATGGTAGGCAGTGCTTGAATGAGAAAAGGGTCCTGGTGCATCTTCAAAATGAGTCCTAAAGAACATACTGAGTACTTGTAAGTAGAAGAACATAAAATGTATTTCTGACTACAACAAATGGCCCTTTCACATGTGCTTTATTAGACTCTGGGAGAAAAAAGTAACCAAGTGCTTCAGAACAGGTTTTTAGTATTCTTTATGGTAAAATAATGAAGTTCTAATGAACTGTTTCTCCTAAGGTTTTAAAATGTTAAAAGTTATTCTGTTTGTTTAAAAAATAATAACAAACCTCTTTAAGCAATAGATTTTGCTTGAGTTTTCTTTAAAAAAAAAAAAAAAACTATGTAGGCAAGGCACTGTAAAAGTTCAGTTCCTTTCAGAAGAACCAGTGGAAGAATTTCAATTTGGCACTATGATCAAAACTACTAAATTAGTAGAAGTAATGGTATCTAAAGCTTACCAACAAAAGAACCCTCAGGAGAATAGCAAAAACTTTGCTCAGGACATTTGAGGTCAAAATGAAGACGGAAACCGTTTTCTTTTAAGCCCCTAGAGGCAGATCAGGTAAAGCGTGCATAGTAGAGGGAAAGGAGAGAATGGAAATAAAATTCAATGTTATGCAGATTTATGCCTTATTTTTTAGCATTTTTTAATGTTGAGTCTTTCAGGCTGGTTTTGGTTTGATTAGATCTGTATAGTTTAATTAACTAGTGATTTAGTTTTATATTTAAGCTACAATTAATCTTTTTTCTTTGGTGATATTTATTTCTTTGCCTTTTTTTTTTTAACAACTTTCAATTTTTAGATGTTTTGTTGAATCTACTTAGAGCTTCACCATGGCAATATGTATTTCCCTTAAAACACTGCAAACAAATATACTAGGAGTGTGCCCTTTTAATCTTTACTAGTTATTGTGAGATTGCTGTGTAAGCTAATAAACACATTTGTAAATACATTGTTTGCAGGAAGAAAACTTCTGAGTTACAGCTCAGGAAAAGCCTGCTGAATTTATGTTGTAAGCATTACTTAACACAGTATAAAGATAAAAAGACAACAAAAATACCTTCATTCTTCCTTATCCCCTCATTGCCACAAAACCTTAAACTGGGATAACCTTAGTCCCCTCTCTTTCCTCTTCCTCCTCCACTTCCCACTTATTGTCACCTTGTAATATTCAAAGAGCACTTGGATTATGGATCTGAATAGAGAAATGCTTACAGATAATCATTAGCCCACATACCAGTAACTTAAAGATGGGATGGAGTTGTAAAGTGCTTTTATAATACAATATAATTGTTAAAAGCAAGGGTTGACTCTCTGTTTTATTTTGACATGGCATGTCCTGAAATAAATATTGATTCAATATGGCAGATGAGTCATTCTTTATTTGGAAGAAGTTGTGACTTCTGACACGGGGGTGATTGTCTTCCTACACTGTTGCATTTTATTCTTTTTATGTATTTTTAAGAAAATAACCAGTTATGCTGCTTTTAACATTGGTCTTTTTATTTGGCTTGGAGTTCTTCAAAGCAGTCAAGTGTGTTCATAGTCCAGATTTTTTTTTTTTTTAGTAAACACAATTTTGCTGCCAAAAATATATAAATAAAACACGAAAGAAAACAATTATTGACTTGGTTTCCCATTCCTACCAAGATGGTTAATTAATATATGCTTCTTCCTCCCTAGACCTATACTGGATATGGATGGAATCTAGAAAAATAACAAAAATGAGGAACTCCTGGGGAGTCAGAAGACTGTTTTTTTGATAGAGGTATTATTAGGGGGTAGGGGAGAGGGGCTGCAACTTGAAAGATGTAGCTCTGGTGGAGGCAGTAATAGGACATATTAAGAAAAGTATCTTAAGTTCTGCTTTCGCCTCCTTCTAATTATACCTTTGCCTTGGGACAGAAGCCAGCAAACTGTGTCCTTCCCACCAAATCCAGCCCAGCCTGGTACCAGTTTTAAAAATTAAGTTTTATTGGAACTTAGCTATACTTTCTTACTATAACAGCAGAGTTTAATAGCTGCAACAGACCTTTGGCCCTAAAAGCCAAAAAAACTGTTTACTATCTGGCTCTTTATAGAGAAAAGGACAACCGTAGCTGAACCCCTTACTGTAGAAATGAAGGCTAGAGGCCAGAATACTAGTGCAGGTGTCCACAAGAGTAATATTAGGGTAGTAAAAACCCCAATAAGCTGATGGAAATAAAGGCAAGGCTGTGAAATAAGTTGTGGCTTGGGGGGAGGATACTGATACTGAATGGGAGTGATTACATGTGGTCTTATAGTTACTAGAACTCCTTGCCCCAAAGTTTGTCCCCTCCTCTCCTTAACTTGACAGTCTTGTCCCCTGTGCCTTCCATACTGGTAGCCTATACCCCAAGGGGAATTGGAACTCACACAGCAATGTAGTTGATACCTAAAAACTGCCTCAAAAGTGAAAGTGAATATCTGAAGCAGAAATACTTTGGGAAAGACAACCAGTAATTTAAAGATGACCTGATAAATATTAAGGAGATAAGATATGAAACACGAATTTAGAATCATAAATTAAGTGTGAAAATTTTTAAATTGTTGAAATGATGAACACAGCCAGATGCAGTGTTTCACACCTGTAATCCTAGCACTTTGGGAGGCTGAGGTAGAAGGACAGCTTGAGCCTAGGAGTTCAAGACCAGCTTGGGCAACATGGTGAGAGCCTATCTCTACAAAAAAGTTAAAAATTAGGTCGGCATGGTAGCACACACCTGTAGTCCCAGCTTCTCAGAAGACTGAGGTGAGAGGATTGCTTGAACACAGGAGTTCAAGGCTGCAGTGAGCTGTAATCACACCACTGTCCTCCAGCTTAGGCAACAAAGCAAGACCCTGTTTTTTAAAGGAGAGATACAGAACACATAGATAGGATAAATGGTAGAATGGATTTCATTGACTGAGTTAGAGAGCTGGAACATTAAATTGAGGAACTCATTAGGAAACAGAAATAGCTTTCTTGTTCTTCTTGCCATGTGATAAAAAGCAGGGCAAAGCTCCCTCTTTGCCTTATTGTAAGCTTTTTGAGGCCTCACCAGAAGCAAATGCCAGCACCATACTTCTTGTACAGCCCACAGAACTGTGAGCCAATTAAAACCCCCTTTTTTTTTTTCAGATGATGTCTCAGTCTGTCATCCAGGCTGGACTGCAGTGGTGCGATTTCAGCTCACTGCAACCTCTGCCTCCCGGGTTCAAGCAATTCTCCTGCCTCAGCCTCCTGAGTAGCTGGAATTACCAGTTTAGGTAGTATAAAAAAATATGAACTTTGAAATCTCAGCTCTGCCATTATTTGGTCTATGGCAAATACTTCTTTTGCCTTAGATTTTTGTAAAAAATTTTTTACAAAAAAATTAGGTGTGGTGGCAGGCGCCTGTAATCCCAGCTGCGTGGGAGGCTGAGAAGCAGAATCACTTGAACCAAGGAGACAGAGGTTGCAGTGTGCCTGGATCATGCTACTGCACTCCAGCCTGGGTGACAGAGTGAGACGCTGTCTCCAAAAAAACTGTTACTCTTCTTACCTACTGCCTTTTCATCTCTATTCTTTGAAGGAAGTATCCATGTGCAGCCCATACTTAAGGAATTGGGATTTGTTTTTTTGTTGTTTTGTTTGTTTTATACGGAGTCTCACCCTCTTGCCCTGTCTGGAGTGCAGTGGAAGTCTTGGCTCACTGCAACCTTCGCCTCCCAGACTCAAGTGATTCTTCTTGAGTAGCTGGGATTACAGGCACCTGCCACCATGCCTGGCTAATTTTTGCATTTTTGTTAGAGACGGGTTTCACCGTGTTGGCCAGGCTGGTCTCGAACTCCTGACCTCAGGTGATCTGCCCGCCTTGGCCTCCCAAGGTGCTGGAATTACAGGCGTGAGCCACCACGCCTGGCCCATGAACACTTTTCTTCCTACTTTTTGGTGAAGGTAAGTACACATTTCTCTTGGGTGCACCCTAGGAATAGAATTGATTGGTTGTAATGTATACATATGCTTGGTCTTGCCAATCAGTTTCCAAAGCAATTGTACCAATTTAACTTTACACTCATTCCAGCAGTTTAGGAGACTCCAATTGTTGCATATCAGTACTTAGTGTCATCTGTCTTTTGCATCTTTGGCCATTTTAATTCAAAACTTTTAAAACACCATGTGCTGATCAGACAAAACAATTTGTGGGTCAGTTGTAGTCCATAGGCCATTTCCAGATTAGACTGGTTTGTCTATGAGGATTAATGTCTGTCTGAATGTGTGTGTGAATAATTTAAAAATTGTCTACAGCTGGAAGAATTAAAAATTCATGTTGCAGTCCTACTAGTGGGGAGATTTTGAAGCAAACTGCATCCGAAATATCCATTTGCATTTACTGCTTTGTTCAGTGGGGCAACTGGAAAGCACCATCGGCAGAAATGTGGGGAGGTTTTTGGAGAAAGCCACAACAGAAGACAGGATTGAGATGAGGAAGTTGGAACTTGTGCAAGTGAACTAAAAACCTGTCCCCTTGCAGGGGGATAAGGAGTAATTTAGTTTTATGTTTTCATTTCCTTCCTTTTCCTTTGTTACTCTACCTTTCTATGAAGTCTGATGCACATGCTTTGATGGGGCTGGTGGCGATGTGGAGAATGAAAACTAGAGCAGTGAAGGAAAACCATCCCCACTGATTCCATACTTGGTGTCCAGGTGGAGAGATCAGGCATCCGTTTAAGAGAATCTCGCTAAGATGTTCAAATGGTGACCAGTGGGTCTAGACAGACTTAAGGTGTGGGGGAGAGCAGCTGGCAAGTGGAGAAGGCCTCCTTCCTCCCCGCGAATTTACTAGAAGGTGACTTTTTGTTTTGAGGAGTCTTGCTCTGTCGCCCAGGCTGGAGTGCAGTGGTGCCATCTTGCCTCACTGCAACCTCCACCTCCTCAGTTCAAGCGAGTCTCCTGCCTCAGCCTCCCGAGTAGCTGGGATTACAGGTGCCTGCCACCACACCTGGCTAATTTTTGTATTTTTAGTAGAGACAGGGTTTTGCCAGTTTGGCCAGGCTGGTCTCAAACTCCTGACCTCAAGTGATCCACCCGCCTCAGCCTCCCAAAGTGCTGGGATTACAGGCATGAGCCACCACGCCACACCTGGCCAGAAGGTAACTTAGAGGACAGAGGCTAACATCTGCTTTGTAGTTGGAACTCTTTCTATATTTAGCACATGTTCCTTCCGAAGCATATCCTGGCCTCAGCTTGTTACCTCTCTCCATCCCTAAGGCTGGTGACCAACGTAGAAAGGGTCAAACCTCAAGGTTCTGTGCTTCAGGTTTAAGGGTGTTAGACTGATTGGACCATGATTCTAACAATGAAGTCTTCTGATGACCACTTAAGATGTTTCCAGACCTCTGTGGGAAGCTCTAAGTTCTGTGATCTGAAGTCAGAAGTAAAGCTAGGACCCAACCTGGGCGTTCTCAGGAGGCAGATCTCAACTCCAACTGAGAAAGGGGGTCCCACAGACTGAGCTGTCCTACAAGGGCAGGAAGGGGAAAGGGTAAGAGAACTCCCAGTCCCTATGGGTGGCAGAAAGCAGTAGAATCGTCCTTGTTGGGTGGGGCAGTGGGAAGAGGAATCCATTTTAGAGGGCATCTAGGGTCATTTCCAGCCAGGTATTCTGGATGTAGGGCTCTAGTTCTGAGACTGAGTCATATACCTGCTTTTGGAGAAGTGCTCACTGCCGGGATGCAACAGATCCTCACTGTCTACAGAATCTCCTCTAGCAGGGGCTGATGGAGGCAGGTAGTCTAAGGAACGGATGTGGAGTCGAACACCCCCAGTGAGCTGGTTATGAGTGGCCAGGCAGTACCTGGGCTGCCCAGACAGTTTGCAGAGATGATTTTTTCCGGGTTGAGACTGTGTTTTCTATGAGAACTGTCTGTCTTTTTGTATGTGAGATCGAACTTCCAGGTTTGACCATGTTTCCTTTGCTTCAAATCTTTTGGAGAGATTCCATGGCGTGGGAGTAAGTATATAGTTCAAGCTCCTTCCCTGGCATTCAAGGCCCCTGATGGTTTGACCCTGCTGACCCCCTTTTCTACCCATCACACTGCAGATCCGCCTCACCCCGAGCACTCTCAGCACTGAGTGCTGCTTTAGTTCTTGTTTTCTGTTTAAGTTAGCAACTCCCTCAACACCATAGTTGGAACAGCATTTGTCTTTTCAGCCAGATTAAGACACTTCCATCCATATTTGAGTCAAGGGCTCCTTTCTCTGTGCCTCTATAGCCTCAGGGCTACCAGTTCCCACAGCCCATATTGTCATAGTCTGTGCCCATGCCTGGGACAGACAGACAGACAGACACACACACACACACACACACACACACACACACACTCACTCACTCCTTGAATGTAGAGCCCCAGTCTCACTCCTCCCAGTACCCAGCTCCCAGCCCTGTCTGCCCACAAAACCTATCAGGAAGGCATTTGCTAAAGGAAAAGAGAAGAGGTGTTTGTGTTACACAGTTGACCTACTTAGAGTGGTCCTGGTCTCCTCTCTGGGAATTATTTTCCTGCCAAGTAATGAGCCACACAGGATATAGTGCAGAAGCAGTGTGGTGTGGTGGACAAGGTCAAGTGATCTACATTTGACTCCAGATTCTGACACAGCATGCATGACTTGGACAATCTACTTTCCTTCTCTGCATCTGCTTCTTTGTAGGTAAAATAAGGATAGTAACACCAGGCCCATGGGGTTGCAAAAACCTATGAGATGAAGCAGGGGAAGCTTTGGGCAATGAATGTAAATGCCCCCAGCTCTGTCTGATCTCAAAGCCCTGCCCAGCCAGCTCCCTAGCCCTTGTTTACCCCACATTCTGGGAAAGGACTCTGGATAGCTTGGGCTTTTCTTACATACTGATTTCTAAAAGCCCTGAGACTGAACCCGAGAGTAAGAGGAAAGGTCATTCCCAGAACCAAACTCAGAGATGTCTCTGCAGGAGCATGCAGGATACCCTCTAACAAGATGGCATAATGGGGATGCTACTAAAGGGGAGGGATGGAGGGAGGGAGGGGAAGGATGGAGGGAGGGAGGGGAGGGGAGAAGAAAAAATTAAGGTTGCCGCAGGGGAGGGGAGGGGAGATAAACAAAAGAAAAAATTAAAGCTGAGGTTCCAAATCATGGACTGGGTCTGATGCACTGCTGGGTCCTCCGAACACAGTATAGGCCTTATGACATCCAGGGTATGAGACCTCTGACTGCACAGATGCTGACAGACCTTGGTCTTCTCAAGAGGCTCCTTCTTGCATCCATGCTTGTCCTTAAGCTGGTACCACATACTGGACTATGCCCTGTGTTCACTAGCCTGTCCCATGAGGTTTTTTATAGCTTGACCTCATCCACCACCTCTCACCATGCAACCTGCTATAGCATGAGACTGGTTCCTGAACTTCATGGTGCTCTCAAGCCTCGAAGGCCTTTGCTCATACCATTTCTTCCATCTGTTCTTTCTGTGTGGAAAGCTCACCCACCTTTCTCAGATTGGCAAACTCCTACTCATTTTTCAAGGTTCAGACTAAATTTCCACTTACTGTCCCAAAGCTTTTCCTAGTTCCCTTGGCAGAGTTGCCTGCCTCCTCTTCAGAGCTCCAACTGCACCACGTTCCTCTGTAACCTCATTCAATCATTGCTGTTTATATATATGTCTCCCCCCTAAGTTGGTGTCTCTGGAACTGTGGCTGAGGTGGATACCTGATATTTTTGCCAACTAGCTTTCATCTATTCATCCTACTTCTGGGAACAGTGCCCTAAATTTCCTTTAGGACACCACCCCACCCATGCTGTAAGCCCTATTATTTTAGACCATCCTTTTCTAGGCCACTGGGGTTGATATGGGGATGGCCACAGGACCCAATTTAGACTGATGTCCACCAGGCCCAGGACTTTCAGTCATACCGTTAGAGGAAGAGAAATTCTCTTGGCTGGACTTGAACTCAGGAGGGCATTAGCCTGGAGCTGCTGAACATCACTGCAGCTTCCAAATGAGCCAACCCTGCAAGTGTAAAGATGGAAACAAAGCAATGTCTAAGTGACACTGTTTGAGGCCCTGGATCACACAGGTCTCGGACTTCTCTGTTATGTGGCTCAATGTTTTCTCTTTGACTTAAATCAGTTTGAGCAGGGGGGTTCTATCTTACAGCCTCAAGACGCCTGATGCAGGAGGGTCATGTTTCCTTCCCTGGCCACCTGGTCTTCTATGAGAACAATTCATTGATTCAACTCTAGAAGGATCGGAACCTACTGGAAAAGACCTCAACACCACAGGATTCTCAGAAAGCAGGCAGAACCTGGCTTGGATCATCCATCCGCTCAGACAACAAAGACTCCAAGGTAGTCTCTCCTCTTGAGCCTTAAGGAATGGTCAACTTCAACCAGCTATCTGAAGTGTAGGGAAAACAAAATCCAGAAAGGTTAAGTGACTTGCCTCAAATGACTCAGCTAACAATCACAGTTCTACCTGATCTCAAAATCTACACTCTGTTTTTTACTAGACCAGAGAAGGCGCTAGTAGCTGCTGGATCATGGAGAGGGAGACAGGGCCTCCTGGGAGAACAAAGCAAGCCACAGCCAGTGCTAGAGCCAACCAAATCTTTATTACTCTCTGCAGCAGAACTAATGGAGCCCCCATTTCCAGGGGAACTTCAGTGAGCTACTTTGGCTACCAGGCAGGGATGTTAGCATTTCTATTGGGGATTGGGACAGAAGGTGGGAAGAGACTGGAAGGGGACCAAAGGGGGAAACTGCTGGACCATCTGAGGGCAGGCACACATGGGGGCTTCCTGGGCTGATGTAAAGGTGGATCAGCCTCAAAGAACACTGCCATCTCCCTCAGAATGAAGGATGAGACAAAGCCTGAGATGGTGACAGTCGCAGCTATGAAGAGAGGGCCGAGCTCCTGGTATAAGAGGCATTTCCAGATGGAGGCAGCTTTCTAGGGCTAGAAGCGTCAAATAGAACTCACCTGTTCCCCAACCAGGGGTCCCAAAGCTCAGCTCAATTGTTATCATGGGTACCAGGGGACCCAGGAAGCTGGTTGTGGGAAGGATGGGACTTAACTCAGGGGTGTTTTGGGTATGAGTATGTGTCAGTATTAACAAAACAGACAATATATTCATGATAGATGCAATCATGAAACTTCCCTCCAGAGAAGGCTCACATCTCCCCTTTCACCCAGGAAGCTCCTTAGCCTGAAGGCCCACCATGGTCTGAACCTGGCCTCCACTCCAGCCCAAATGAACTCCCATTTAATTCCTTGGACATGTGATGACGTTCATGGCTCTGCACGCTTGCCAATAACCGTTTTTCCAGCCTACCTGCCTTGCTCCTTGCCCCACCTGTTCTTGTCAAAGAACTGATAACTCTGCAGCTTTGTCAAGTGCTTGTTTACTCCTGTTCTCCCTACCAGGCCTCAAGCTCCCTGAGGAGAGAGCAGAGAGCCCTGAGAGCCGGATTCATGTCTCGTCTACAGCGCCTGGGGAACTCCAAGCCAAATGAAGTCGTATTTGCCGTGCCCTGGTGTGTTTAGAGGAAATAATTTATCCATAAATGTCTATAACAGATTTTGGGGGTGTCTGGCAGTAGATTTGGAGACTTCAAGCTATGTTTGTACCTGGGATGATAGCTTCTTCCCATGTGAGAAGTGAGGGTAGGGAGTCGGGGGAATGGTCCAAACCTGGAAGGAACTAAGGGAGAGAATAGGGCCAAAGTGGGACAGGGCTTGGATGGTGGAGGGTGAGATCCAGGAGGAAGAGGGGTCTAGCAGTCGAAGCGCAGGGGCCAGTGCTCCGAGTCCCAGGGCTCAGAACCAGCAGGGCGACCACATGAGTGAACCAAGCGCTGCCCCAGTGGCGGCTCCCGCAAGCATGCCCATTGCCAGAGGGGCGCCGGCGCTGTAGCAGGGATCCTCCCGCACTATCACGTGCGTCACACCGGGGCCTGCAGAGGGAGACAGCACATGAGGGTCAGAGACTTAAGAGGTGGAAGTAGAGTGATCTTCATCCCCTTCCTGCAGCCCAACCCAGTGTAAGGCGCCGAGCACATTCTCCTGCTCCCCAGTCGGTAAAACAGATCCTTGCTCGTGTGATCTTCCTGTTCCGGGAAGAGCTCCACCCACGGCTCTTAGGCCTTGGATCTGCTACGGACGTCCCGGAACCTAGGGGTCCGCTACGGCAGGTTAGGGCGGAGCGGCAAGGAAACCCTGAGATCGCTGGGCACAACCACGTGGTATCTAACGCTTGGGCGTTCCGGACCACCAGGCTCTAGAGCAAGGAGGAGGGAGGAAGCGGCCATTCCTGCAGTAGCCACCAGGGGCCGCTACCGGCTCAGTAATGGGTATTTCAGCTCGCAGGGCTGAAAGGAGCCAGCCTGGAGGGGTGAGGTCAGCTCTGGAAGAATGCTGGTCCCAGGGCTATCCCAGTCTCGGCATGGGGACGGGCTTGCGGAGGGTATAGCCTGGGAAAATCCTGCACACTAAAAGGATGAAGCCTGGTCGGACTGTGGCTGAGACGGCGCTAGATCGAGGCAAGCCCTGGGGCACGCTGGAGACTTACCTGCGTAAGGCGGTCCATAGTAGCTGCGGACATACGTGGCCTCGTGTGCGTTGGGAGGCACCACCTCGTAGTAGTCTTGGTATGGGCTGTAGACGCGCACCTGGAGAATCCAGTCAAGTCAGATGTCCAGGAACTCCCTGGCCCGGGTTTGGTCCCCTATCCCCATGCCTGGCTCAGGCCTCTCTCGGATCCATGGAGCTGCCTTCCCAAGTTTAGATTATGGGCCTCCAGCCACCAGGAAGCTCTTGGAGAAAGGCCCTGCCTTCCCCACAAGGTCCACAATCCTTGTACTCTAAAACTTCTGCCCTGCATCCAGCTCCCAGAGATGCCCATTCTCCTACCCTGGCCTTCCACCTAGCTCAAAAAATTCTCCATGGCTCCCAACTTCTCTTCATAGTCTAATATTTGCTAGCAGCTCTATAATGATCCCACTTTGAGAGACCCAGGTCTGCTACTCACAAGGAGGGGAACATGGCCAAGCCCCAGGCCCAGGAAATAAACAAGGGTTGGGGAGGAAGGGAAAGGAAGGATAGGGATGAGAAGTAACTAAAATACAGTTATGCATCTCTTAAACAACAGGGATACAGTCTGAGAAATGCATCCTTAGGCAATTTTAGTTGTCATGTGAATATCATAGAGTGTGCTTACACAAACCTAGATGACACACACCTAAGCTATGTGGTATAGCCTATTGCTCCTAGCCTACAAACCTGTATCGCAGGCTACTGTCCTGAATACTGTAGGCAATTGTAACACAATGGTAAGCATTTGTGCATCTAACTAAACATATATAAACAGGAAACATAATGCATTGCCTTACAACATTATGACAGCTACAACATCACTAGGTGATAGGAAAGTTTCAGCTCCATTATAATCTTATGGAACCACCATTGTATATGTGGTCCATCAGTGACCAAAAATTGTTAGGCTGCACTAGGCTGTAATGATTATCGAGCACCCGCTATGTACCAGGTCCTGAAGGAAGTGATCACATGTGTTACCGCCTCTAATGCTTAAAGCAAGTATTAGCTCCACATAGCCATAGGGTTGGGGACTGAGGCTCAGAGAATGGTCAGTCTTCTCTCTGGAATGTACTTCCTGCCCTCCCTCTCTCCCATTAGATTTCCACCAGCCCTTCAAAGCCTAGCTCAGAGGTCACCTACTCCACTCCAGGAAGCTCCTAATCTCAGGAAGAATGATTTTTTTTTTCCTGAATTCTCTGGATTTTGCTTGTGCCTCTTGTTGCTATCCTTTCTCCTGGCCTTTCTTGTGGTCCAAATGCAAGCGACTTCTAGGTGAGGACTCTGATTCGTTCGTGTCACCAGCAGGGCCTAGTGCATATCAGGAACCAAGAACTATGTGCTGAATTAAATGGAAGCCCAAACCCCTCATTTTACCCATGAGGAAGCAGACGTGGAGAGGGCTCATGATCCCCTTCTCTTGTGGATCTTTCCTCTTAGCCCCCTTCTATCCTACATCTCTCTCTAACCAGGATCCACAACTGAACAGTCTAGCTCCCTTTAGATGTCCAGGTGTCTCAAACTCCATTCATCTCAAGGTGATTGCAACATTTCTCCATATGCTAAACCTGCTGCTCTTCTTATAAATCTTTTATTTTTTTTTTTTTTGAGACAGAGTTTCATTCTTGTTGCCCAGGCTGGAGTGCAGTGGCGCGGTATCGGCTAACTGCAACCTCCGCCTTCCAGGTTCAAGTGATTCTCCTGCCTAAGCCTCACAAGTAGCTGGGAATACAGGTTCCCGTCACCACACATGGCTCATTTTTTTGTACTTTTAGTAGAAACAGGGTTTCACTGTGTTGACCAGCCTGACCTCATGTGATCTGCCCACCTCAGTCTCCCAAAGTGCCCAGCCTCATAAATGCTTTTCTCAGTACATGCCATCACCATGCACTAAAATCAAGAAAGGCCAGGCACAGTGGCTCATGTCTGTAATTCCAGCACTTTGGGAGAGTGAGGCAGAAGGATTGCTTGAATGCAGGAGTTCAAGACCAGTCAGGGCAACATGGCAAGAACCTATATCTACAAAAAAATTAAAAATTAGCTGAGTGAGGCCAGGCACAGTGGCTCATGCCTGTACTCCTAGCACTTTAGGAGGCCAAAGTGGGCGGATCACCTGAGGTCAGGAGTTAGAGACCAGCCTGATCAACATGGAAAAACCCCATCTCTACTAAAAACACAAAATTAGCCAGGTGTGGTGGTGCATGCCTGTAATCCCAGCTACTCAGGAGGCTGAGGCAGGAGAATCGCTTGAACCCAGGAGGTGGAGGTTGCAGTGAGCCGAGATTGTGCCATTGCACTCCAGCCTGGGCAACAAGAGTACAACTCCATCTCAAAAAAAAAAAAAATTAGCTGAGTGTGTTGGTGCATGCCCATGGACCCAGGTATTTGGGAAACTGAGGCAGGAGGATCAATTGAGCCCAGGAGGTAGAGGCTACAGTGAGCAGCGTTTGCACCACCTACTCCAGCCTGGGCAACAGAGGGAGATCCTATCTCAAAAAAAAGAAAAAGAAAGAGAGAAGGAAAGAAAGCAGGTTATTGCCCTTGTCTTCGCACATTCGCTTCCGACACACCAGCCAGCGGGTCTTGTGATTTTATCTCCTAAATATGTTCTTCTGTCCATTCTTTTGCCCAATGCCAAGAGAATAGGCCACTGGTCTTAGCAACTTGGAAGCTGTGAGTAACCTTGAAAAAACTTTTCAGAGGAGTTGCTGAGTAGGAAAAACCAAGCTATGAAGGGTTGAAGAAAGGCTGAAAGGTGAAGGATGCAATCTGCATGTCATGACATCTCTTTCAAGAAGTTTGGTGGTAAGGGGAAGGTCTCCAAGCACACCTTGTGATTTCAAGTATCCATGCCATTTTCCTTTGATAGGGATGTGCTTCTCACCTTTCTCATTCAAGTACCCAACCTGTCTTTCAGACTCAACTCAAGCATCACTCCCTGAACCTCAGGTTCTCCCGTCTGGACACCCGTCCCTGCATCACAGCACCGATCATGCTGTCTTCCCATTGTGTACCTGTGAATGTACGTCTCTCCCATCAGACCAGGAGACGCCTGTGAGGGCAGAGACTGGGTCTAGTCAGATCTGACTGGAACATGGCAGGTACCTAATAAATGTTTATTGAATTTATTCCAATGAATCAAATACAAGGCCAGACTGGAACTACAGTTGCCCAACTCTGAGTTCAGTTTCAAGTCAGGGAAAACAAACAGTCCCAAGACAATGCAAGAGGCTCAGACAAGCAATGTTACAGATCAGTGAACTCTATGGTGCTCCCTCCCCATCAGTGATCCAATAGGGATTTCTGGTAGGCAGTGCTAGTATCCAGGCTTCAAGTCCAAAAGGGGCTGGTGGGATCTAAGTTCTCAGATCCAATTTTATTGGTGGGGAAGTTGAGGTTCAGAGCCTCCACCTTGCCCTGCTGCTGCACAGTGAGCCAGTGGCCTTGGGAGGCCCTGGAGAGGGTGGAGCATCCCATGTCCCTCTAGGGCACCTGTTTTTACTCTTCAGGTCTGGGAGGCCCAGAAGTAAACTCCTGTAAGTCACCTGGCAACAAGTGGGGACAGCCCAGGGACCCATGGGCAGAACCTGAGGGTTTGAGCCTGCCTCTCCCTCTCCAGAGGCCCAGCTATTTTGTGGGTAGGACCAGTGTTGACCAATCAGGGGGTCGCATACAAATGACTCCCCTTAGCTGAGTTGTTGTGTTATTAGGTTTACAGTCTGTCAAATCCTATTTTTTTAGGCATGAAGAATACCTCAGAATGATGGGCTGGGAGTCCTAGACCTGCCACTGATGAGTTGAATGACCCTGATCAAGTTAGGTAACCTCTCCAAGACACTGAGGATCTAACACTGTCATATCTCTACAACTTGGTGGCCCAAGCACTTCTAGGCTTAGTGATTCTGCACATCAGAATCATCAGGAGGCAATTTATTTATTTTGGAGATAGGAGATTTTTTTTTTGAGATGGAGTCTTACTCTGTTGCCTAGACTGGAGTGCAGTGGAGTGATCTTGGCTCATTGCAACCTCTGCCTCCAGAGTTCAACCTCCTGAGTAGCTGGGATTACAGGTGCCTGCCACCATGTCTTGCTAATTTTAGTACTTTTAGTAGAGATAGAGTTTCACCATGTTGGCCAGGCTGGTCTCGAACTCTTGACCTCAAGTGATCCACCCACCTCTGCCTTCCAAAGTGCTGGGATTACAGCCATCAGCCACTGCGCCCAGCCAGGAGATTGGTTCAAACTACAGGTTTCCTAGGACTAGGCCCCATGCTAGATCTCTGAAATTAGGACATCCAGAGGTAGGACATGAATGCTTGTTGTTATTGCTTGTAGGTTCCTAAGCAATCCTGATACACGGCCACACTGTGTAAGAAGAGCTCCCAGTTGACTGTAAGATCACAGGTACTCTCACTTAAGCCCCTCCTGCCACCTACCCCATGCCAGGCCCTGTGCTGAGCACAGGGACAGAGAAAAGATTCAGGCCCAAATCCTGCCTTCAAGAAACATTCAGGGTGAGCGGAGACAGACTAGACTAAATTAGACTATGTAGTAGTATTGCTATCAAAGAAGTTTTCACTCCTTACTTCATTCCTTTGCTCACTCAGTGAACATTCCCCGAGCCCCACTGTGTAAGAAGGGTCAGCATAGACTCCCCATCACTGAGCACTAATTGAGCACGTGCCATATACCTAGCCTTGTGCCAAGCTCCATAGAGGCAGCGCAATCAGGCGTGGTCCTTGCCTTGGAGGAAGTTCTAGGCCTCATGGAAGACTACACAGACAGGAATAAACCAGCTCTGAAACCAGGCGGAATGAAGAAAGTACTAGCCTTAGTGCCACTGGGCTGTGGGAGTGAGTGACGATGCTGGTGGTCTAGGAAGCCCCCACTGAGGAGGTGGCAGCCTTTGAGGTGGGCCTTACAGGATGGGCATCAGTTTGTCAGGTGAATGAGGAAACCGAGGTCTCGTTGGCAGAGGGAACAGCATGTGTGAAGGCTGGCAGAGGGAAAAGGTCTGGTGTGGCTGGGAGCAGAGGGAATAGCAGAAGTTGGTTGGTGTCCCGTGGGTGATAGGGAGCCATGGAATGTTTGTCACAGGGAAGGGATGTGACTAGGCCGGGTTTTGGAGGCTCATCCTGGTGGCCAGTATGGAGGCAGGGAGGGCCGAGCCAGCACTTACCCAGATCCACCTCTCAACCTTACAGGGGCTCCACGAGCGGGTCACACACCTGACCTTGGAGCAAACCCGGCGGCTTCTGGGAGGGACGGTGGCTCCAGCTGGGGCCTGCTCAAGCCACAGAAACCCAAGAAGGGGGAGGGAGGGGGTGTCAGAGGCCCTCTACACCTGAAGAGACTCAGAGCTCTTTCTAGACCCTACCAGAGCCCTCCGCCAGCTGGGCTGTGGCAGGGAGTGTCCTCTTTCTCCTCAGCTCTCATGGTAATGGGGGAGGCTCAGAGAAGGCTGATGACTGCCAAAGTTACACAGAAAAGGACAAGTAGTCTCTTTCCAGAATTAGCCCACCCTCCTCTATTTCATGCTGCTGGGGTTCCCTATCTCCAGGGAGGACAGGTGACTCCCATCTGTCCTCTAGCCCACCTGGTCCACTTCACCCCCAGCCTCGTCCCTGGCTGTGGCCCCAGGCCCTGTTCCTAGTAAAGCTGCTGTTAGGGGTTCCTGGAGCCTCGATCCGGAGTGAGGTATGAATTGCAGCATGTCAGAGGACAAAGGGCAGGTCATTCCCACACAGGCTACAGAGAGAAGCCCATATACACAGAGGTGAACACACAGAGACAGGCAGACACAGGCACAAACACGCCCCCACTGTAGTAAGCCCAGGCCCAGAGGGATGTGTGTATGTGGAATATGGGAGGTAGAATAGAGGTCGGGGCAGAGAGAAGGGTCAGGAGAGCCACAGGAGATGGACAGGGAGAGAAAGACGAGGCCGCTTCATAGAGTCACAGAGTGCAGATGGTCGCCCTTGCCTCCTTCCCTCGGCCTTTCTTTGGTGGAACTGATTCGCTCCACATAAAGAAGCTTTGGAGCTCAGAGCCAGGGTAGCCCAACTGGGGGTCCCTCTACCCGGCGGACTGCTATAGCCTCCTTACTCCCAGCTTCCTCCAATTCACCCACCACTTGGAAGCCTGAGTCTGTCCCCCAAAATCTGACCACAGCCCTCACTGCTGAATGCCCTTTTTTGCTCCCTACAGGCCTCAGGAAAAGTCCATTTCCTCCAACTGGACTTTGAAGCCCATCATGAGCTGGCCCCAATGACCTCAGAGGTCACTCTCCTATTTTATTCACCCCATGAATTGCTCTCCAGCCAGGCAGACTCTGGGCCCTTAGACACATGCATATGTGCACACACACTTGTGCACACACACACAGGCACACATCACTTCTGTGCCGCTGCTCATGCAGTTACTTCTGCAGATAATGTGCTCCTCTCAAAATCTCACTGACCTAGGTTCCATGATAGGCTTTTCCACTAACTTAAGACTATAAGCTTTGGACAAGTCACCTGCCCTCTCTGAACCTCGGCTTCCTTATCTATAAAATGGAACTAAATACCAACCTACACCCACCTGCCCTGCCAGGGTTGTTGGAAGATGAAATGTCACTGATGCCAGGGACTTAGCATGATGCCTGGCCCTCAGCAGGTAGATGCCTGAGGGGGTTTCTAAATGCATCCAGGTCTCCCCTGCTGCTTCCCAGTGGACTTTCTCTGTGGGTGAGCGGGGGCTTCGTTGTGCCACACAGAGAAAGAGCAAGCACAGATTCTGGAGTCAGGCAGATAGGGGTGGAGGCCAAGCTGGGCCTTGGGCGGCTCTTGAAACCCTCACCTCCATCAGTCACAAGCTCTGTTGAGTTCATCCCCTAAATATATCCTGTACTCGTCAGCCTGTCTCGGCCAGCAAGGCCTTAGTCCAGATCTCTAGTCTGTTGTCTGGACAGTGTCCCAGCCTCCTAACTGGCCTCTAGGTGTCTACAATCCTTTCCCTACCTACCAGCCAGACTATCTTTTTTTCTTTTTTCTATAACAAAATTTCATAAACTGACAGACTACTCTTTGTTGTTTACACACCAAACATTACAAGTGTCTTTTTATCTTTTTTTTTTTTTGAGATGGAATTTTGCTCTTGTTGCCCAGGCTGGAGTACAATGGTACAATCTCGGCTCGCCACAACCTCCACCTCTTGGGTTCAAGCAGTTCTCCTGCCTCAGCCTCCCAAGTAGCTGGGATTACAGGCATGTGCCACCATACCTGGCTAATTTTTGTAGTTTTAGTACAGACAGGGTTTCTCCATGTTGGTCTGGCTGGTCTTGAACTCCCGACCTCAGGTGATCAGCCTGCCTCTGCCTCTCAAAGTTCTGGGATTATAGGCATGAGTCACTGCACCCGGCTAACAAGTATCTTTTTAAAAATATAAATTGAACCTGATCTGATCATGCCATCCTTCCGCTCAAAAACTTTTCATGGCGCCCTGGTGCTCTTAGCAGAAACCAACGTCCTTCATACAGCCCACAGGGCCTGGTCCTGCCAACCCTCCTTCCCCACTTACCCACTTACTCCTTAAGCACCAGCCACTCCAGCTGTCCTTCTGTTCCTCAACTTGCCAACATCTTAACCTCTCTCAGAGCCTTTGCACATGCTGATCCCTCTGACTGGAATGCTGTTTAGCAAAGGGGATTCAGGGAATGCTGAATTCCCTTTACCTCAGCCCCACACTTTTTACCCAGTCAATTTCTGTTTATCCTTCAGTTCTCAGTTTAAGGTTTGCCTGAACTACCACCTGGATGAAAGGGCCAGACACTGTAAATCTCGGTTAGAGCCCTTATTACTATTGAAATGGAATAATTAATTGTTTCATGTCTGGCTCCTCATTAGGCTGAGTACAGGAGGGCAGAGCCCGCATCTCTTTGGTTCGTCTCTGATCGCTGGCACTTGGCACAGCACCTGGCCCATAGTAGGGGCTCACTAAATATTTGTTGTGCTGATGAATGAGTTTCAGTCTTACAGGGAGAGAACAATAACCCCAACCTCACAGGACCGTTGTGAGGAGCAGCTGGAATGATACCTGCACCACGCCTGGCACATAATAGTTGCTCGATAAAAGACAGTTCCTTTTCCGCAGCTCACATGTCACTCCCTCCAGCAAGTCTCCATGGAGGCTTCTCTCTCCCCTCTGAGCACCAGTTGGCTGTCCCCTATCCTTTCCCACTTGGGACTTAGGCATCAGAGTCCGCACAAACACACGAGACTAAGAACTTCTGGCAGGTGAAGACCGAGTCTGAGTCACTCATGATTCCATGGCACATGGAGGTGGTGGGGAGAGGGGGAGAGAATGGGGGACTCACCGGGGTGGAGTTTGCCTCCAGCAGCGCTGTCTTCCATGCTCTGAAAAGCAAATCCCACCAGAGCATGAGGAGGGAGTTTGGGGATAGGGGAATTGGGCCCCCACATTTTAGATTTTCCTCTCCAACTCAGCCTCAAGCCCCAGTCTCTCATGAAAGGAGAGATCGCTTGTCTCCCTCAGGAAGACAAAGGTGACCCCTCCCCTGCCCCAGTCACATGGATGGAACACAAAGTGAGCCTAATTTCATTCTTCTTGTCCCCTGTAGAAGTTCCAGTTTCCTCATCTACACAGTAGACGGTGGGGCTTGGGTGGTCTCTCAGAGGATGTCAGATTCTGACACTCCTGGGTGGGTGCTCTAGCTGCAGCCCCCCTCCACACCCCAAATCTACAAACAAAACATTTCCCCAAAGCTCTGTCCCCAGAGCCCTAGGAAGGCCCAGCAGACATGGGACAATTGGGCCTTTGTTGGTTGCCATGGCACCTGCTGGGTTGGACAAGGCGGCTCTGTGCTGTCTGCCTGGAGCTCAGCTTCCCTACTCCCACACACCCGTCTCTTTCACTCTCCTCCAGCGCAAAGGCCATGCACCCCTCAGCCAGAGGGTAGGAAGGGATGGTATGTGAGCAAGCGGACGGGGCCTGAGGAGGACACACCCAGGCTGGCCGTGTGGATATGCATCTGACATTGGGGTACCCCTGCCTGGGACATAGCTGACTGCCTTTGTAGGGAAGTCTGGGGCTACCCCTCAGATCAGAGTCCACCAGCAGGGCAGGGCATCTTCTCAGAGGGAAGCAAGGGTGCCACTAGGCTGCCCTGCTCCCTCAGGTGAGGGCTCACCTCAGAAGCTGCTAAAGACCAGGAACCAGACACCTGAGGCAGGTGTGCACACCTCCCCTCAGCAATCCTGAGTTCATCTGAGACCGCATGAGGAGTCCACTGTGTGCCATGCCAATCACCATGAGCCCTCCAAATCCACTCCACCCACCTCCAATGAGACACCCTTGCCAACTGGCTTTAGTGCCCTCTTCCTACTGTCAGAGAGTCAGAAGGCCCAATGAGAAGGGGGTGCCTGGTCACTTTCCCCAAGATTCCACCCCATCCTCTCCTGGGAGTGACTCACAGGGCATCATCCTTGGTCTCTGCACATAAGTGCAGGCGGGAGCCTTCCCGTAGGTTCACGGTGAGCAGGCCATCTCGGCTCCGGCCCTCTGGGGGCTGCACATCTGGAAGCAGACACATATATATGGGTTTCCACAGGCACAAGCCCCAGGTCCCCCCAGTAAACCAGGAACAGGAATAGGAACTGACTTTTTTGGGCTGTTTACTGGCCATTGCCAAGCTCTTCCGTTCCATATACTCTCTCAGGGATTCTACTCTATGCTTCCAACCTTTCCAACCTTTCCATGCTGATGCTTCCCTCAGCACACCTCCCAGTTACCCTGTTGTAACTGTGGCCTGAGCCTTGGTGGAGGAATGTGGAGATTTGCTGTGATTCTGGGCCACTTTGCTACTCTGAGCCTCCTAATTTCATTTCATCTTCATCCAGTAACTAGTGCCTGGAGGGCAGGACTGTTCCTGACTCACCTGAGATACGGCACAAAGGATAAAGGCACTAAAGGACTGATTTTCTTTCTTTCTTTCTTTCTGGGTCCAGCTCTGTCCCCCAGGCTGTAGTACAGTGCCATGAACACTCACTTCAACCTCTGCCTCCCAGGCTCAAGCAATCCTCCCACCTCAGCCTCTTGAGTAGCTGGGACCACAGGCACATGCTACCACACCCAGCTAACTTTTGTTTGTTTTTGTTTTGGTAAAGATGGAGTTTTGCCATGTTGCCAGGCTGGTCTTGAATTCCCAGACTCAAGTGATCCACATGCCTCAGCCTCTCAAAGTACTGGGATCATAGCTCACTGCAGCCTTGAACTCCTGGGCTCAAGCACTTTTCCTGCCTTGACCTCCCAAGTAGGCATATGTGACCACATCTCACCATTTTTTTTTTTTTTTTTTAGAGACAGGGTCTTGCTACGTTGCCCAGGCTGGTCTAGAACCCCTAACTTCAAGTGATCCTCCCACTTCAGCCTCCCAGAGTGCTGAAATTACAGGCATGAGTCACCACACACAGCCAAGGACCTATTTCTTAACTCACACCAAACTGAATTGGAGTTGACAGAGGCTCAGAAGCAACATTTGGGAAATGCCTCTGAAAGCTGCAAAGAGTCTTCCAACTGCAGGTATTCTCAGACACAGTGGGAGGGCTCTGCCCACAGTCACGGAGCCACAGAGGAAGGGGCTTCTGCTCACCGTGGCACTCTTGGCCGATCTTTATGTCACGGACATTGAGGTGGATGAGCACACGGTCCTCCTCGTCCTGCGCTGTCTCATCATGGTAGTATCCCAGGGTTCCGTCCATCCACAGGGCAAACCAGTTTCGCTTCCAGCGGCGGAGAATGGAGCCTGTACAATATTCCAGATGCATAAGCAGGCTGATCCCAGAGCCTGCTGGTGATAGGAGCCCCAGACAGGCTCCCAAGTCCCCTCAGCCTCAGTCCCTAGTGTTATAACCACATTTTTCTGGTGTATCTACTCCCTGAAATGAGGGCAGGACCTCTTTCTCTCTTGCTCACTTCCTACCTCCTATTGGGCCTGATGCATAGTAGAGGCTCAATAAATGTGTTGAATGGGGAAATGAGTAATGGGGCCCATTGCTTGGGAGCTTCTAAGGCCAAGCCCCAGGTCTTTTCAAGGGCAAAGACCTCTCCCTACCTTGAGCCTCCATCTTCTCTCTCTCTCTCTCTTTTGAGATAGGGTCTTGCTCTGTCACCCAGGCTGGAGTGCAGTGGCGCAAGCATAGCTCACAGCGGCAAGTGATCCTCTGGCTTCAGCCTCCCAAACAACTGGGTCATCAGGCATGTACCACTGCACCTGGCTGATTTTTAATTTTTGGTAGAGACAGTGGGTCTCACCATGTTGTCCAGGTTGGTATCAAATTCCTGGGCTCAAGCGATCCTCCCAGCTCAGCCTCCCAAAGTGATGGGATTTCAGGCATGAGCCACTGTGCTGGCCTCTTATCTCTCATCTCTGACTCATGTGATGGTTCTTTGTGTAGCCTCTGCCTCATGTACCACACTGGGAGTTGCAGCTCCCCTCACAGGTCCTGGCACCTGGGGAGACCTGTGCTCAATGTTTGCTGAACGGAATGAACCAAGAATGGACAGGGGGATGGGGCATAGGGCTGCCTGTCCCAGGGGTCCCCAGGATAGCTTGTGCTCACGTCATGATTCTGGTCAGAGGTGGGTCTGGAACCTGAGACCTAGCTTCAGACATTTTGGAACTGGAAATCTTAACAGAGAAGGGCAAAGACATAAGAGAACTTCTGCGGGCTTTGTGGATTCCAAAGCACAGAGGCAGTTTTCACTTTGTTCTGTGCATTGTTCTATGTCCAGCCCGGGGTTGGGGGACTGTGGACACACAGAGGGTCAAACCCAGCCCCTGTCCTTGAGGAGCTCGCAGACTGGGGGCAGTCTAGGGTCAGAGAGTGGGGAGACCCACAGATAAAGACAGTTCTATTATAAGGAGATCACTGTAAGGCATGGTGGGAACCGAGAAGGGAGCTTCTAATCCAGCTTGATGCTACCGCGGGGGCAGCGGTGGGGGCTGGAGGAAAAGCCAAGGAAGGCTCCTCAGGGAGGGACCCATCTGAGATGAGTGGTGAAGAACAAGTGGAAGTTTACCACACAGTCAGGAATGGGAAAGACCTTCAGGCAGAGGAAAGAGCGTGGGCAGAGGAAAAGATGAAAACGTCCTGGCTTCTTGGGAGAAGGGTTCCCCATGGCAAGCCCAGTAAGCCACTTCTCTCACCCTGCCCCAGGACCAGGGGCCCAGGATCACTCACTCTGTCTCCACAGCCAGCCGCCCCTCAGCAGGGCCATTTCTTCAAAAGGACTTTCCAGGGCGGAGTCAGGCGGGACCTGTGAGAGGAGCCACAGGAGACACAGGCCTCAGCAGCAACTCCCTGGAGAGAAGCCCCCAGCCCTGCCGTCCCCAGGAGAGCCACCCAGGAAATGTTTGAAGGAGGGTTAGTAAACAAACAAGGACCAGGCGCCTTGGCCTCCTCCGCATTCTCTGCTCAGGAAGAGAATGGGAGTACTGTCTCTGTGGGGTCATCAGGGCAGCCAGCCGTTGGTGTGGGGTGGGGGTGGGGACCAGGAGCCTGGATTCCAGTCCCAGCTCCGTAACCTTGGTCACGTCCCTCCTCCCTGCCCCTCTGTCCTGGCCTCAGTTTCTAGCTCTGTAGAAGTGCGTCTGCGAGGCAGGCAGAGGCTGCAGGAGCTCTTGAAACATTAGAATATGCTTCTATTGTGGAGCATGAGACTCTTAAAGTATTAGAACCATGGAATTCTGTAATGTGAAAGTGCAGAATATTAGAAGCACGGCAATGGATGGGGGAAAGACTCCCTCCCATTTGGACCCCACTAGAGCTGTTTACAAAGTGCTTAACAGAGCTCAACAGCAGCTGTAGATGGACCGAGCACTCTGTCCAAGTACCCCCCTCGGTGCTTTCATCCATTATCTCATTTAAGCCTCCCTGCAGTCCTTATTATTCCTATTTCAGAGATGAGGAAACAGGCCGGAGAGGTCTAATCAGTTGCACAGGACCACTTGATCAGTAAGCAATGGAGCCCAGCCTCACACCCAGCAGTCCTGGTTTCAATTGTTATGCCAGCAGGAGCTTTGAGAACTCCCGATGCCAGACCACACTCCATAACAATTAAATCAGAATGTGTGAGGGCAGGAGGCAAGCCCTGATACTCTTCAAAGATCCTCAGATGATTGCAATGTACAGCCAAGTTTGGAAGTCACCACACATACTACTCCCTCACCCTGTCCCCACGCTAACCCTGTTAGGGAGGGAATCTACTCCTATTTTACAGATGGACAGACTGAGGGGCTGCAAATGACTCATCCATGTACGTGATGGTGCTTGCACTGGAATCCAGGTAGGTGCCCTCTGTTCCTGAGGGCGACTCACTTGTCAGCGGGTGCCTCCACCCCTCCCCCACCTGCTCACACCTGTTGCTGCGTAATAAGGGCTGGCACACCTGGGCTGGAAGGCCCGGTCTTGTCTGTTCCTCTTGCCGCTCCCTCCCCTCTCCACCGTCTTAACACAAGTCAGACAAGAGGCCCAGGTGCAAACGCCCTTTCCAGTCCCTCCCCTTGATGCACCCACCTTGTCTACACCTGTTGCGGATGTTGCTGCCAAAGCGGCCGCTACTCGATGCTGCTGCCACCCAACCCGCTGCGCTTGCGCTTTGTGCGCCCCGGAGAGCCTGGGGCATTTCTCTCCTCCGGCAGTGCCTAGGAGCCCAGCTGCCCCCGGGCCCCGCCCTCCGGACCTGCCCACCCCCAGGGAGGGGGCATGGCGTGGAGAGATGCTGACCCGAGGCGTGCTGGGACTTGTAGTCTACCCCTCTAGAGGCAGACAGAAGCAGCCTCGCCTGCAGTTCTACTTTTCTATTAAGACATTTGTTCACTCATTTATCATGAAATACTTTTTCTTAAGAGTCAATGAACTCAGTTCCTAGAAAAAAAAGTAAAGTTGCAAGGAGAAGCCAGGCTCCTAGTTTCGCGTGTTTTTTTTTGTTTGTTTGTTTTTTATGCTTCCCCCTTCCATCCCCAGCTTCCAGTCTAGTGAGGGAGATTACATGGAAACACACAATTGGAGCGCAGGGTGTGATTTAACAATGGAAAAGATGAGCCTGACTTTTCCCAAAGGGTTCAGGAAAGCTTCCCAGAGGATGCTGAAAGGCACCTTGGAGGATGAGTGGCAGTTTCCAGGGTGACCCGAAGGGTCCCTATGAGCACTGTCAGGATGTTGAAGAGTGCCCAGCATTTCTGTGTGTCGACAACATAGAGCGCAGGGGTGGGGAGGGCATGGGGAGTGGCAGGCGATAGAGCTGCAGGATTTGCAAAGAAATACCGCAGAGGCCTTGCACAACAGGCAGAGAGCTTGGATGTTATGACGCAGTGACTGGAGCTGGGGGTGGGAGTTTCAAAATGAGAAGTGAGGTGTGTGATTAGGGGGTTGGAAAGGCCCCTCTAGGGCACAGTAAAGAATAGATTGGAGGGGGCCCACCTGGAGAAGGAAGACTTTATCTATCACCTCGGACTGCGATCATTTCCTTCAATAGCTCAGCCCCGAAAACCCACACCTACCAGCAGCCACAGGATGTCATTCAGAGACCAGAGGCTGTCAGGGCCTAAAAGACTTCTACCCCGTCCCGTATGTAGGAAGGGTGCCCACCCTGCCCTGGGTCCTTCCTCCTCTCCCAGAGAACTCTTCCTTACCGGGGCTGCAGGGCTCATGGTTCCCGGGCGGCCAGGGCAGCATTTCCCAGAAGGCTCCCGCAGGGGGGCATTTCCCTGAGCGCCTTAGAGATAAGGGGATCAGGAAGGTGCTACCAAGTGGGAGACTGAAGGGGGAGGCAAGGAGGGAGCGCACAAGTAAGGTCGACCTCTTTCTCCAGGCCCCTCCCAGCCTTTCCAACTGATGGCTCTAACCCTAGGTTCACTGGACAAGTCATGTCGGATTCCGAGGTGGTCTTAGCCCAGCGTCGCCAAGGGTCCCAGGGTGGAAGCAGGGTGGGGGCGGGGTTGCGGGGGAGCACAGGAACGGGGTCGGTCCTCCTCCCTAGGTTGGGGGCGGGGCTACATCTTTATTCTCAGGCCTGGCTGTTCAGCGCGCATCACCCCAGTCCTGGCTGCTCCGTCTGGCTCTTTAAGCCTTCCTCTCTTGCTCCTGCGACTCTGTAATCTTGACCTCGAGCTACCCGCGCGCTTCGGCCCTTTGTGCGGTGCCTGCCCTGCTGAGGGATTCGCCATGGCCAATCCTATTAGCCATTGAGTTCATCCCCTCTTAGCCGACCCAAGAACCAGCTCTCCCAAACCGCGTTGTTTTTCATCTCTGTGCCTTGAACTCACTCTCTGGTCCCTGGAACGTCCCAGCTCCAGCTTCTCCTAGCTAAATTTTCCACCTCCACAGTGGAAGGAAGAAAGGAAGGAACGGGAGGGGGAAAAAGAGGGAAGGAAAGAGATATGGAAGGCAGGAAAGAGAGAGGGAGGAAAGAAAGGAGGGGAAGGGGAAGGCAGGCAGGCAGGGCTGCAGCTGGTCTCAGAGGATCTGCGCCTGGGTCCTGCCCCAACCCAGCCTCTCTTCAGCTCTCCCTGCTCACCTCCCCGATGGGCAGTGGGGCATCCTTCATGTTGGGAGCGGGGATGGTGCAATCCTCCTACATTTCATTCTCCGGATTTAGCAACCAGATGAAAAAGGAAGGTTCTCCAGCAGCAGTGGAGGCTTGGAGGGAAGACTCTTCCCCTACCCTCCCAAAGAGTAGGCATTATGGCAAGAAAAGGGGGAAAGGACGTGGGCAAACTAAAACCACAGACACCACTGACATAGCGAGACTTGGCCCATGTCTCTAAATGTTGGTCAGTGACCCTCTTTGAGAAGCAAAAAGGAACTCTAGACTCTCCTCAGGAGAAAAATCTGCATTTAATTCCTGGGAGTTCTAGTCCTCTGAAGCCATGATAGTCATTGTTGGATTGTTTTGAATCTCCAGAACTGTGTAGATGGGAGGAGAGTGTGGATTGACCACTGAGAGGTATGACAGTATGTCAGGAATTCCAGCCGCAGCAGTCCTGGCTGTGAGAGACTTTGTCTGTTTGCTTTAATCAACTAAAACTTAACTGAGACTAATAGGCCAACAAGTAATGTTTACATTTCTTTGTGGCTATGATGCACAGAACCATCGGCAGAGAGGAAAAGATTTTGTCATTTCAAGTGTCCCTGGTGAGTGAACAGCCCACAGATAATACATTGTTTAGGAAATAATGGACTAGCTCATCAAATTCAAATTTACTGCTTAGATTTTCTAGAGAGTATAATGAGAATAATTTATATTAGCTTTATTTAAAAAAAACTTGAAGTTTGTATCAAGATGCAATTTGAGCAAAAGTCAAAGTGCTTATGAAAACATTTTAAAATGACAATTTTAGTGAGACATAATTCACCCACCATAAAATTCACCCTTTTAAAGTATAAAATTCAGTGTTTTAATGTATTCACAAAGTTGTGCAATCATCGCCACTATCTAATTTCAGAACATTTTTATCACCCCAAAAAGAAACCCTAGGCTGAGCATGGTGCTCACACTTGTAATCCAGCACTTTGGGAGGCCAAGCTGGGTGGATCACCTGAGGTCAGGAATTCAAGACCAGCCTGACCAACATGGTGAACCCGTCTCTACTAAAAATGGAAAAATTAGCTGGGCATAGTGGCATGCGTCTGTAATCCCAGCTACTCAGGAGGCTGAGGCAAGAGAATTGCTTGAACTTGAGAGATGGCAGTTGCAGTGAGCCAAGGTTGTACCATTGCACTTCAGCCTGGGCAACAAGAGTGAAACTCAGTTCAAAAAGAAGAAGAAGAAGGAGGAGGAGGAGAAGGAGGAAGAAGAAGAAGAAGAAGAAGCAGAATAAGAAAGAAGAGGAGGAGGAGGAGGAGGAGGAGGAGGAAGAAGAAGAAAGAAGAAGAAGAAGAGAAGAAGAAGAAGAGGAGGAGGAGGAGGAGACCCTATAGTCTTTAGCAGTCGCATGAGCTTGGGAGGTCGAGTGTACCACTGCACTCCAGCCCGGAAGTGTAATGGTTAGTGTCAACCTGGCTAGGCTATAGTCCCCAGTTACTCAATCTAACACACTAATCTAGGTGTTGCTTTAAAAATATTGTATAGATTTGGTTGACCTATACAGTCAATTGAAGTTAAGTAAAGGAAAATATCTTTTTTTTTTTTTTGAGATGAAGTCTTGCTCTGTTGCCCAGGCTGTAGTGCAATGGCGTGATCTCGGCTCCCTGCAACCTTCGCCTCCCAGGTTCAAGCAATTCTCCTGCCTCAGCCTCCTGAGTAGCTGGGATTACACGTGCTCAACACCACACCCAGCTAATTTTTGTATTTTTAGTAGAGACAGGGTTTCCCCACGTTGGCCAGGTTGGTCTCAAACTCCTAACCTTGTGATCCGCCCACCTTGACCTCCCAAAGTACTGGGAATACAGGCATGAGCCACCGTGCCTGGCCAGGAAATTATCTTTGATAATGTGAATGGGCCTCACCAATCAGTTGAAGGGCCTAACAAGCAAAATAGATTTCCCTAAGAAAGAAGAAATTCTGCCTGTGGATTGGACTGTAGCCTCAGCCCCAGCCTGAGAGTTTCCAGCTTGCTCTGCAGATTTCAGACTTGCCAGCCCCCCACCACATCATATAATGCAATCCCTTAAAATAAATCTCTTTGTATATGTATATATCTCCTACTATTTCTGTTGCTCCAGAGAGCCCTGACTAATGCAGGAAAGAGGAGGATGTCTTCCGTCCATTAACTCCCCATTTGAATCAATTGGAAACACCAGGTTTGGAAATGAAGGAGGAAGGCCTGGCAGACAAGGAGATCTGAGGGAAGGGTGTTGAAAGTCTCCTGTCTAGAGGAAACTGTACCCCATGTCTAGAGATGGGGGGCAGTGAAAATGCTCCCTGAAAAATACTCCATCTGGATCATCAGATGAATAAGGACTTCTAGAAGCTCAAGGTTAGTCACTTTTCTTTATTCTTTGGTTTTTTGTTTTTGTTTTGAGACAGAGTCTGGCTTTGTTGCCAGGCTGGAGTGCTATGGCGCGATCTCGGCTCACTTCAACCTCTGCCTCCTGGGTTCAAGTGATTCTCGTGCCTCAGCCTCCCGAGTAGCTGAGACTGCAGGTGTGCACCACCATGCCCACCTAATTTTTGTTTTGTTTTGTTTTGTTTTTTAGTAGAGACAGTGTTTTGCCATTTTGGACAGCCTGGTCTTGAACTCCTGACCTCAGGTGATCTGCCCGCCTCAGCCTCCCAAAGTGCTGGGATTACAGGTGTGAGCCACCGCACCCAGCCTCTTTATTTTTTGTCTCATCATTGCCATCTCTAGTTTTGAGACGAGGAGCTTTCTTTCAGCCTCCTATACTCTCAACCACCGAGCATGAGCTTTTAGTTCAAGGGAAATAACTTGGTTTTGAGACAAACAAATGATTCTGTTGCACTTTGCTACATGGTCTTTGACTTGCTTTCTGAACGTCTTCAGCTCTTTATAACATGCTCATCTTGGCATTTGCTTCAGAACTTTCCTCCTCTTGCTCCAAGTAATGACCTTCCCAGACACATCATTTCTCAAGAGACTGCACTGCTTTGTCTTGGCAAAGTTCAGTCACTCCATTTCCTCTCAGCAGAAGATTTTGATCTGTATTTTCAATCGAGGTTCACTCAGCCTTAAGATTTTTTACCTGATCTGTCTTGGCTTTTCTGTTTTCTTCTTTAGCAATTTGATGTAGAATTGATTTTTCTCTCCATCTGGGATGTTTAAATATACACTTGACTTTTCAACTTCAATTTCCTCCTGGCTCCCCTTGTCTGGTCATAAATACTGTCTTCACCTGCAGATTCTAAGTTATTACCCATGTTCTCTTCTCCAGGGGAAGCTGTCACATTTATTATCTTTAGGCCAGGCATTGTGGCATGCATCTATAGTCCTAGCTACTGGGAAGGCTAAGGCAGGAGGATTGCTTGAGCCCAGGAGCTCTAGGGAGCAGTGAGCTATGAGAGCACCACTGTACTCCAACCTGAGCAACAGAGACCTTGTCTCTAAATAAATAAATAAGTAGAAAAATTCTGCCCCAAACCAAGATTACTGTTAGCACATGTAGTATCACAACACACATTAACTCTCTCCCATTAATTCCTCAGGAGAGTAAATCTTAGTCTTACATTGTCAGATACTTCTCCATAAAACTCTGTTGCAGTGGGCCAGGCATGGTGGCTCATGCCTATAATCCTAGCACTTTGGGAGGCCAAAATGGGTGAATCACTTGAGGTCAGGAGTTTGAGATCAGCTTGGCCAACATGATAAAACCTTGTCTCTACTAAAAATACAAAGATTAGCCGGGCATGATGGTGTGTGCCTGTAATCCCAGCTACTCAGGAGGCTGAGGCAGGAGAATAGCTTGAACCAGGAGGCTGAGGTTGCAGTGAGCCAAGATCCTGCCACTGCACTCCAGCCAGGGCAACAGAGCGAGACTCCATCTCAAAAAAAAAAAAAAAAAAGAGAGAGAACAAATGAATGAGAGAGTGAATGAAGCCATCATTTTTCATCTATGAAGATTCATATATAATACTTTGACCGATAATTCTTTTAGGAAAACTTAAAACTCCTTTCAGAACTCAGTGTAGGATGGTGGAGAGAAGATGAGGTGGTGGTGACTCTGGCCTGGGTTCCTCTCTCCCTCTTGCCCTGACCCCCACACCCACTCTTGCCACCCCCATTATGAGATGTTGAACAAATTGCTGAACAATTCTAAGTCTTCTTTCCTCCTCTATAAGTGGAGAGAGCATTGCCCTCCTCATGTGAGTGCTGGGAGGATTAGGGGGATGACAAAGAGCCCAGCAGGTAAGGGCTTCACTACCTTTTAGTGAACTCTTTATTCCATTATCCAAGGCATTAGCAAACTCCTGTTAATCAAATGTTTGGTTATTCTACCCAGGTTGAGTCAGAGCATTAAGATAAGAAAATAAAATAGCTGCTTTAAAAACTTTATAAAAAAAGAAATACAACTCTTTTTACTGCTAGAAATAATATGTCTAGTAAACATAAGAGATTCTACTGAAAACTGCTAGAATTAATAAGAGAACTGGGCAAGGTGACTGCATATAAGATAAATATAAAAAGCAAAACACTGGCCGGGCACGGTGGTTCACACTTGTAATCCCAGCACTTTGGGAGGCCAAGGAAGGTGGATCACCTGAGGTCAGGAGTTCAAGACTAGCCTGGCCAACATGGTGAAACCCTGTCTCTAATGAAAATACAAAAATTAGCTGGCCATGGTGGCAGGCACCTGAAATCACAGCTACTCAGGTGGCTAAGGCAAGAGAATTGCTTGAACCCGGGAGGTTGCAGTAAGTAACATTGCACTCCAGCCTGGGTGACAAGAGTGAAATTCCATCTCAAAAAAATAAAAATAAAAAAGCAAAAAGCCTTTTTTTTTTCCCCCAGAGTAAAAACTTTATAATGAGGTATGAAAAGCAGCTGCAGACTTTTAGCTCTCTCCCTTTTCTTTCATTCCCTCCTCTGGAACATTGGCCCCCTATGGTTGGTTGAGCAGCTTTTCATTGCCTTTATATATTTGGTTTGGGACAAGGAGTGGGATTGTTGTGAGAGGCTATTTTATCTGGCTTTTCTTGTCATTCTCAGCAGGAGTACTCAATGCCAAAGGCTGCTGTATCATACCTGGAAGCAAAAGTGTCAATCTCTTTTTTACTCTTAAAATGAATACCTGGAAACAAAATGGGGATGGGGGTTATATTTATGGTAGCAACCAAAACTAAGAAATACTTCAGAATACATTTTCTTTAGAAGAATATTGATTCATGCCTACAAAAGCAGTAAAAAAAGAAAAAAGAAAAAAAAAGTATTGAACCCATAAAAAGAAAACCACAAAATCATATTAAAAGATAGAAAACAATATTTGATAGAATGAAAAGATACATCATGTTTTTGTATTAAAAGATATAAATTCATTAAAATGTCAGTTCTTCAAAATTACTATGTAAATTTCATGTAGTTCCAGCTAAAATATTAATAAATTTCTTCTTTTTTAAAGAATTGTCAAAAGTATGAAAAATAAGAACAGAGGGGAGACCTGTTCTCCAGAAATCAAGATTGGCTAGAAAACCACCAATCAGAGCAATTGGCAGCGGAGACTGCTAGTCTACCCTCAGTATTCATTCTTCCTTAGAAACCTACATCTACATCTGGGTACCCAGCCACTTAGAATAAAAACCACATCTCCTAGCCCATCTTCAGACTTAGTGTGGCTATGTGAGTGAGTTCTGGCAAATGAAATACAGGCAGAAGTGTCCTGTGCAACTTCAGAAAATGTCCTTAGACGGGGAGAGACGTCTTTCTTTGTCCCTTTCGCCTTTTGTTGGTTGGAAAGCAGCCATTTTGGCTGGAGCTGGAGCAGCCATCTTAGAGTAGGAGAGAAAAGCCATATATTGAGGTGGAAGAATAACAAGACAGAAGGAGCCTGGGTCCCTGAAACTGTGGAAGGGACCCAGGACTTATCTCTGGACTTCATTTATGAGAGACAGAAATAAATGTTTATTTAGTTTAAGCCACTATTTATCTTTTCTGTCAATCACAAGCAAACGTGATTCTAATTGATATTAAATTTGGTACCTGGAAAGAGAGTACTGCAAGTGACAGAACCTAAATGCTTAATAAGTGAATGCAGGTGGGTGGCAGATGGCAAGGACTCAGACATTGCTGACTGAGAAGCTTGTGATCCTTGTTATGCAGTAGTCAAACATTTGATCACAACCTTGTGTTTCAGTTAGCTATTATTGTGTGGCAAACTACCTCCAAACTTAATGGGTTAAAACAAGTGTTTTATTACCTCTCACCATTCTGTGGGTTGACTGTGATCACTGGGTGTTTCTCCTGGATCTCACAGATGTATTTCATGAGGTTGTGGTCAGATTGAAGCTGGGATGAATATCCAAGTTGGCCTCATTCACGTATGTGGCCCCAGGATGGCGAAAAGCTGTGACCTCTCCTTCCATGCCTTCCATGTGGCTTAGCTTGGGCATCTTAACATGGCGGCTGGATCCCAAGAATGCAGAAGTGGAAGACCTTCTTAAGGGTTAGGCCTAGAACTGACAAGTATCACTGCCACATTCTATTGGTTACAGTGAGTCACAGGCCCAGCCCAGATGTTAAAGGGAGGATACTACACATGGCTGTGAATACTGGTGACATGGCTTTCTGGGGACAATCTTCAGACAATAGCTAACTCACCTTGGAAGGCAGCTCATGGACTGACTAAGGTAGCAATGCAATGCAGCCATGTAGAAATAATCAGGAAATTCAGGGCTGGGTGCAGTGGCTCACGTCTGTAATCCCAGCACTTTGGGAGGCCAAGGCCAGTGGACCACCTGAGGTCAGGAGTTTGAGACCAGCCTGACCAACATGGTGAAACACTGTCTCTACTAAAAATACAAAAATTAGCCAAGTGTGGTGGCACATGCCTGTAATCCCAGCTACTCCAGAGGCTGAGGAATTGCTTGAACCTGGGAGGCAAAGGTTGTAGTGAGTCAAGATCACATCATTGCACTCCAGCCTGAGCAACAAGAGCAAAACTCCGTCTCAAAAAAGTAAAAAATAAATGATAAGGAAATTCAAAATGTTCCTGTTTTCTGGCTTCTTCTTGCTACTTTTAGCAAGTCCTATGAGACAGAAAATCAAGCTAGAGTTAGCTTCTCTGCATAGCTTTGCTAAGGGAGGAACTCTTTGCTATAACCTATAATCTGAGTTGATTGAGAATCCTGTAATTTTGAGTTCTGCAGACTTGAAGAAGCCATTGCTTCCGCACCGAAGCAGTTATAAGTGGTAACTGCAAAGTGGCAGCCTTAGCAGGAATTAAGACTGGTGCCCTCTTTAGAAAAGCTGTGAGGCTGTTGGCAAAGAAGGAATTAAGGATGGTGCTTTCCCACTCAAGCCTGTTGTTTCAGATGGCTTGAAGAAAACCATCATTAAGTGTGGGGAATGGCTGGTAAGTAAAAGATCAGAGTTTTCAGGCTTGAAAACCACATCTAGATAAGATTTTTGACTACGGTTATTCACGTTGGAACTGACCAGAACAAAATGAACTAAAGGTCTATGACGTTTTTGAAGGAATAGTGCTGTCAATGAAACTCCAAACTCTGCCTGCAAAAGCTTGTGACTGCTCAACCCTCAAAACACTCTTTCAGCTCTCAAACCTGCCCCCTCAACGAAGTGGACTTGGGTGTCTGTGAATTTCCCAAGAAGGAAACATTCTTCTTGGATGGCTTGTGTACTACTTCTCAGTAATGTGGCCCATCTAGGAATTAAGTGAGGACTGTTTACTTATTAGTTTAAGCAAATGCTTCCAAATACGAGGCACAGGGTTAGTACCGGGGTTGCAGTTGTAAAGGGAGGAGCAGCAGCTGAGAGTTTACGAGGGGTGGTGGTAGGACTCCTACTCACTCAGACTCACCATCCACAGCTGTGTCTCCTTGGGGAGGCCCTTTTGAAGGGATCCAAAGGCCCTACCTCTCCCGCTGTTGCTGATCACACTGCTGGGGATCCTGGCTGCACCAGCTTCCTCCTATGTCCCAGATATGTCAACTTTGTTGGATTTCCCAGCTCATCCCTGTATCTGGGTCTGCTATTGACATTTGCTAATACACTGGTTAAATAGGTTGCATGGGTTGGAGGGACTCATGGCCCTGGTGCCCTCAGACAGATTATCCCCAAGATTGGACTGTGCAAGGCAGTTGCTTGCAATCTATTAAGCCATGGCCCTTTTATTTTATTTTATTTTACTTTTTTTTTCTGAGACAAGGTCTTTCTGTGCCACCCCGGTTGGAGTGCCGTGGTGCAATCATGGCTCACTGTACCCTTTACCTCCTGGACTCAAGTGATCATCCAATCTCAGCCTCCCAAGTAGCTGGGAATATAGGCATGTGCCACCATGCCTGGCTAATTTTTTATTTAACATTTTTATTTTTGGAGAGATGAAGTCTTATTATTTTGCCCAGGTTGGTCTCAAACTCCTAGGCTCAAGCAATCCTCCTGACTTGGACTCCCAAAGTGTTGGGATTGCAGGCATGAGCCACTGTGCCCAATGAATAGCCTTTTTACACAGTACAAAAAACTCCACGTGCCAGCCAAGCAGCCCATTCCACATTCAATGACTGGTGACAGCAGCAAGCATTTTTGAGATTACATTTTTAGTTTTATGCTTTAAAAGTAGGAATATGAGTAATTTAGACATGAACTCTAGTATTCTAGTCATAACATGGCATAAATCCCAACTCTTTATAGGTAAATATCCCTGATCAGGAGGAACTCTCAGAAATAGCCGGTATCAGACAGGGCTTTTGGTTGTACACACAGAAAGTTGGGTGTTGCTTAAGTAAAAAGTATGTTCTCTCTCTCTGCCCCTGTTCTTCATGTGTCTGCTTCATTCTCTCCTACCTACCAGCCCTAGGAGAAAAAAAAATCCCAGGGAAGGATACTGATTGGCCCAGCTTCTGTCATGTGCTTATCTTCTGTTTGTTTGTTTGTTGTTGTTTTTGAGATAGAGTCTTGCTCTGTCACCCTGGCTGGAGTGCAATAGCGCGATCTCAGCTCACTGCAACCTCTCCCTCCCTGCTTCAAACAATTCTCTCCTTCCGAGTAGCTGGGATTACAGGCGTGTGCCAACACGCCCATTTAATTTTTGTATTTTTAGTAGAAACAGGGTTTCACCATGTTGACCAGGCTGGCCTCGAACTCTTGACCGAAAGTGATCCACCCACCTTGGCATCCCAAAATGCTGGGATTACAGGCATAAGCCACAGTGCCCAGCCTGTCATGTGCTTATCTTCTAACCAATGGGCAGGTTCTATTTCCTACAAAAGGGTAGGTGGGGAGGAAGGGTTGCTGGGAGGACTTAAATAATAGCCTACACATTTGAGTGGAGACAGCAAGGTTCCAGGGAGCAGAATTTTACTGGGAAGGAGTTACTGGAATGGCTACTTTGGTTACGTAAATATAACATAAATTGATACCAGTGTTCTGGGAGAAGGGTGATACAGGCCTCTGGTGTCTTAAGGAAGACCTCGCCTCTTACACGTTGATCTGGTCCCTGGGAAGGAAGTAGAAAACTTTACATCCCAGCCAGTGAGCCTCCCAGAAGCACTGAGGTCATATTGCTATAACATTCTTGGTTGATTGAGCTGGTACTAGCTGAACCTGTAGGAAAAGATGTGAGGGCCTCAAAGTCTCTCACTATAAGGAATACTGGAAACATGTTATAGTGAACCCCAGGTTTCTCTTCAAAGAATCAGTATGTCAATAGGTTCAGCTCTCTTATTCTTTAATTCTCTATTTTAAAGTTTAACTTCCTTGTAATTCCAGTAAACAACCTTCTCTACAGGTTCTAATCAGTAACTCACATCTGCTTCCCCTCCCCACCCTGGCTTCATCCTGACTCATCCTGGTCACCTGATCACCCCTGGCTACCTGCTGTAACATGCCAGTAACTGTCCTTCCCGCCAAAACACCCACCCTGCCACTCCAGTTCGGACACCTGCTCTTTTTAAAATAGCCAATCAAGATTAGTCTAGCTTGTGCAGTCTAACCCTAGCCAATAGGGGACAACACAGCAGTAGGGACAACCCCCATCAGGCATAAGTACCCGTTACCCCCTCGTCCAAGCGTGCAGTGGCCATCATTGCTCCATCTGTGCACCCCACACCCTTCTTTAGAAGTAAACTGCCTTGCTGAGAGGACTTATCTTCGAGTGCTATTTCTTTTGTGGCATCAAAATTTTACTTATAACAAACATATGCCTTGCTTCTGCTCAGCTCATGGCTGGAGCTGGAGCTCCATGCCTCCCTCTCCTCCCTCCATTGAGAATGAATTTCTATGTTTCGAGAATACATACGGTGACTGAACAGGAGAAAGGAACTCAGAGAACCCAGCCTGCTCATCTGGCTGGGAGCAGCACTCATTAGGAGGACCTGAGTTGGAAGAGCCCCTGTGATCTGTTTAGGGATGTGAATCAGCCATGGTCCAGGGATCCTTGCACTTGGTGGAATTTGGAAGCAGGACTATCCTCTTAGAGTGGAATAAGCCTCCAGAGTTCTTGGACAATTCTAGGTCTGGTGGCCAAGAGAGATATGTCAAAACCCTACTATAAAAGAGAGATAAATCAACTGACCATATGGTCCAGCAATCCACTTCTGGGGATATACACACACGAGTTGAAAGCAGGGACTTGAACAGATGTTTGTACCTCCATATTTATAGCAGCATTATTCACAATAGCCAATAGGTGGGAGCAATCCAAGTGTCTGTCAATGGACCCCTCTTCAGAATAATGCTTTGTTTTGTTTTGTTTTGTTTTGTTTTGAGACAGGGTCTCACTCTATCACCCGGACTGGAGTGCAGTCAGTGGCACTATCATAGCTTCACTACAGCCTTTCCCAGGTTCAAATGATCCTCCTGCCTCAGCCTCCTGAGTAGCTGGGACTACAGGTGTGCACCAACAAGCTCAGCTATTTTTTTTTTTTTTTTTTTTTACTAGAGATGTGGGTCTCACTACATTGCCCAGGCTGGTCTCAGACTCCTGAGCCCAAAGGATCCTCCTGCCTTGGCCTCCCAAAGTGCTCGGATTATGGGAGTCAGCCACCATGCCTGGCCCAGAAGCATGTCTTTAAATATAAGAAACACATAGAATTAAAAAGTTTGAAAGTTAATCATGCAAATTGGGTCATTCTCGTCATACCCAATTAAAACAGAGTCAAGAAGCCAGGGAGAGAAAACACTCAGGACATATTACATTGCACTGGAATATAATTCCCTGCAAGCCTGGCTGCTGAAACTGCCTGCTATAACCTGAGACCAGTTTGATCTATAACTGCTGAGGTAACTTGCTGAAACTCTAGAAGTAATTTTGCCCACTGCCATAGCTGACCAATCAGAACTTGCCAACTCCCCAGAACCTTCCTCGTGCCAAGGAACTTTCTCGGAGAGCAATATGTAACATTTCTCTTTTTTATAAAATCTCCAACCTTCTCTTTGCTCTTTGGACATATTGAAGAGTACCCAGTGTGCATGTATGCCCCAAATTGCAATTCTTTTTTCTCAAATTAAATGTAAAATTTAGAGATTTGTCTCTACTTAATTATTATTGTTATTACTATTATTATTTTTACAGACATGATCTCCCTATGTTGCCCAGGCTGGTCTTAAACTCCTGGGCTCAAACAATCCTCTGGCCACCTCCCAAAGATTTCCGATTACAGGCATAAACTACCAAGCCTGGGCTGTCGTGACATTTTTATTTTGACTTCAACAACAAAAAAACCCTAATATGTATGACTGAAATGTAATTATCATGATATTTTAAAAAGCATACTTGAGATATAGTAACATATGTGCTTCTTTCTTCACACATTCAACCAGACCTAGCAGCAGCTATAATAAATCCTAATTTTGAAGGAATAATGAGTATGAAGAATATTTAAAGATATCTGTAACAATTGTAATGTAGTGTGAAAATAGCTGTGAATTCTGTTAATGACAGTCATAGTTACTACCAATACTACTGCAGTTGGTTGACTACATTTGTAACTGAAGGAAATGCTAATTTTCATTGTACGTGAGAAAAGAAAATAACTTTTATCTGAGGAATGCAAGTTCTTTTAAATTATCAGGTCCAGGAAGACATTAAAATGAGACAGTAGGCCTGGCGCGGTGGCTCATGCCTGTAATCCCAGCACTTTGGGAGGCTGTGGCAGGTGGATCACTTGAGGTCAGGAGTTTGAGACCAGCCTGGCCAACATGGTGAAACCTCGTCTCTACTAAAAATACAAAAATTAGCTGGGCGTGATGGCGCACACCTGTAATCCCAGCTACTCAGGAGACTGAGGCAGGAGAATCACTTGAACCCGGGAGGCAGAGGTTGCAGTGAGCTGAGATCATGCCATTGCACTCCAGCCTGAGTGACAGAGCAAGACTCCATTTCAGAAAAGAAAAAAAAAAGACAGCATACTATGCACCCCCCAAAAATTAAAAAAAGAAAGAGACAGCAATCTCATTCTACTTCTCAATTGAGCTATGTATTCATCTCTTAGAACTGCTTGCTATTGGCCCGCTGCAGTGGCTCACACCTGTAACCCCAGCACTTTGTGAGTCCAAGGCAGGTGGATCACCTGAGGTTGGGAGTTCGAGACCAGCTTATCAACATGGAGAAACCTCATCTCTACTTTAAAATAAAAATACAAAATTAACCAGGTGTGGTGGCGCATGTCTGTAATCCCAGCTACTTGGGAGGCTGAGTCAGGAGAATCACTTGAATCTGGGAGGCGGAGGTTGCAGCGAGCTGGGATTGTGCCATTGCACTCCAGCCTAGGCAATAAGAGTGAAACTCTGTCTCAAAAAACAAACAAACAAAAACTTGCTTGCTATTGCCACAAGTAGCTAGAAGTTAACCTAATAATGCCACATTGAACCCTGTAACCCTCACCCTATAGCTTGACAATGTATAGCCAATTGCTAATCAATGTTATTTCTGTAATCCAGTGAGAATTCCTGACAACTTTGCATTTGCACATTTCCCGTCCCCTTTTTTTTGCCTTGGAAAATCCACTTGTGGCTGGGCGCGGTGGCTCACGCCTGTAATCCCAGCACTTTGGGAGGCCAAGGCGGGTGGATTGCCTAGCTCAGGAGTTCGAGACCAGCCTGGGCAACACGGTGAAACCTTGTCTCTACTAAAATACAAAAAATTAGCCAGGTGTGGCGGCAAGTGCGTGTAGTACCAGCTACTCAGGAGGCTGAGGCAGGAGAATTACAAGAACCAAGGAGGCGGAGGTTGCAGTGAGCCGAGATCGCACCACTGCACTCCAGCCTGGGCAACAGAGCGAGACTCAGTCTCAAAAATAAAAAAAATCTACTTGTAACTGCTCCTAATTGGAATGTGTATTCACGGCAACTTTAATCTACGCTCCTGAGTTCTGAGCTTGGCCCATTTCTCTACTCATTTTGCCTCAGCTTCTTTTTAAGTTGACAAGGGTTAGAGAATATTAAAATGTAATTCTTTCCCCATCCAAGTTCACAGACCTAATGAATTACATGAGTCAGTGGATTCCACATTAAAATGCCATTTTTTTTTAAGAGACAGGGTCTTGGTCTGTTACCGAGGCTGGAGTGCAGTGGGACGATCAGAGTGCAGTAGCTTTCTGTAGCTTTGACCTCCTGGGCCCAGGTGATCTTCCTGCCTTGGCCTCCCAAAGCACCGAGATTACAGATGTGAGCCATTGTACCTGGCCTAAAATATCTTTTTCTAGGGTTGGTGCTCATAAGCACTATGATATCTGCTCCGCTTATTAAAGTGACCCTGCTTTCCGGCAGTTGCCTGGCATCCCAACTGCCTGCAGCACAGCATATTCAGATGCATCTGTCTGAACACAGCTCAAACACCATCAGCTCCAGGAAGTGCTGCCAGAACCCCTAGGGTTCTCTGCTGAGCTATAAGCTTCCTCCAGCCTCCCATAGTCAAGGGCTTCTCTTTATTATACCACAAGGTAATGTCACTGTTCATGTACTCTTAAATCTTCATTCCATCCACACGTATTTATTAAACCCCTATTGTAGAGCAGACATTGTACCAGGTGCAGAGTATCCATCAGTGAAAAGACAAAGTTCTTAAGTTCTGAAAAGAAGAGAGAGGAAAAATAGAAAGCAATCAATACCTAAGCAAGATAATAGGATGAATACCAAAGGAAATAAACAGCATGTTGTAATAGAAATGCTGGTATGGTGGGCAGGGGATATTATGGTCAGGGAAGCCCTTCTTGAGGAAATAATATCTAAGCTATTGCACAAAGGTGGAAAAAGGAGTGAAACCCCAAGAGGAAGAGCAGCCTAGTCTGAAGAAACAGCTGTTGCAAAAGCCCTGGGGCAGAGAAGAGCCTGCTTTCAAAACAGAGCAAAGAGGCTGTACCTTGGTGAATAAAAAAGGGGAGAAGGTCCGGGCGCTGTGGCTCATGCCTGTAATCCCAGCACTTTGGGAGACCGAGGTGGACGGATCACGAGATCAGGAGACCATCCTAGCCAACACTGTGAAACCCTGACTCTACTAAAAATACAAAAATTAGCTGGGCATGGTGGCGCACACCTGTAGTCCCAGCTACTCAGGAGGCTGAGGCAGGAAAATCGCTTGAACCTGGGAGGCGGAGGTTGCAGTGAGCCAAGATTGTGCCATTGCACTCCAGCCTGGAATGAGACTCCATCTCAAAAAAAAAAGCAGGGGGTTAGGGGAGAGTGGAATGAGATTGTTCAGAGAGGAAGACTTGAACAAACACATATCAAATGCGTGGAAGGTGTTGGAGAGTTTTCAACAAAGAAATAACATGATGTGATTTCCGTTTTTAAGTTCCCTCTACCTGCTGGGTGAGAATGGCTTCAAGTGCAACCACAGTGAAGCAGGGAGATTAGTTAGGAGGTAGGTGGGAGATGGATGTAACTTGGAAGCGGGGTGGTGGCAACAGAGATGGTGAGAGATAGGTGGATTTTGCATGCATTTTGCAGATTTTGCTAACTTGCTGGTGAATTGGGTATAGATCTTGAGGGAAAAGGAGAATTTTGGAAAGACACTCAGGTTTCTGGTTTCAAGTGGAGTCATTTATGTCTATGTATATTTAAATATGTACAAAGTATTTATAGAAGAACACATAAGAAACTCCATGGGAGGCATAGTAGATTATAAAAGATAGGGATTCCTTGCAATCCCTGTATGCACAGAGCTTTGTACTTTGTACTGTGACCTTGCTACTTTTCTCTTTGGGGATGGAGTCTATTATTCTTTATCCTCAAACCTGGCTGACCAGGTAACTTACTTTGACCAATAGAAGGCAAGTGAAATGATGTCAGATTTCTGGGCCTAGGTCTGAAGAGGCCCTGTAGCTTCCACCCTTTTTCTCTTGCTGCCTTGAGACTGCCACATACAGAAGTCCAGGCTACCCTCCTTAGGATGAGAGACAACAGGGAGACAGGGGCCCAGTAGCCAGCCAGCGTGAACAGTCACACTAGTGAGTGAGGCCATTGTAGACTGTGCATCCCCACCCATCTGTCAGAGGACTGAAGCAGCATGATTCACCCCAGGAAAGACCAGCAGAAGTACCCCTCTGCTGAGCCCAGCCCAAATTACTGACCTACAGAATCCTGAGCAAAAAAAAAAAATTGTCCAGGCATGGTGGCTCATGCCTGTAATCGCAGCACTTTGGGAGGCCAAGGCGGGAATATCATTGAGGTCGGGAGTTTGAGACCAGCCTGGCCAACATGGTGAAACCCCATCTCTACTAAAAATACAAAAATTAACCGAGTGTGATGGTGGGTTCCTGTAATCCCAGCTACCTGGGAGGCTGAGGCAGGAGAATAAATTGAACCCAGGAGGCAGAGGTTGCAATGAGCCAAGATCAAGCCACTGCACTCCAGTCTGGGTGACAGAGCAAGACTCCATCTCAAAAAAAAAAACAAAAACGACTTTTTTAAAAAGGTTGTTGCTTTAGGCCACTATGTTTTTATGTTTTGGTTTAATACACAGTGATAAATAACTATTATTGGAGGGAACTGAATGGTTTGAATGGTTGGAGAATATGAATGGGAATGAGGAGATTTTTTTTTTTTCTGAGACAGGGTCTCACTCTGTCACCCAGTCTGGAGTGGAGTGATGGGATCATAGCTCACTGCAGCCACTATATCCCAGGTTCAAGCAATCCTCCCACCTCAGCCTCCTGAGTAGCTGGGACTACAGCTGCTTGCCCCTGTGCCAGCTAATTTTATTTTAGAAGAGACAAAGTGTTGCTATATTGTTCAGGGTGGTCTCAAACTCCTGAGCTCCAGTGATCCTCCCACCTTAGCCTCCCAAAGTGCTGAGATTATAGGTGTGAGTCATTATGCCTGTCCAGGAGAGAGATTTTAATTCACCCTTTTGTATCATTTGAATTTTGAATCTTGTGATTGTATTAACTATTTATTCTCCTCAAAAAAGTATGCTACATTCAATGCATAAAATAAATATCTATTTTTGAACATAAAGAGTGCAATTTTTAAGGGAATCCATCATTACCATTGATTTTGTGTGTGTGTGTGTGTGTTTTTGAGATGGAGTCTCACTCTGCCACCTAGGCTGGAGTGCAGTGGCATGATCTTAGCTCACTGCAATCTCTGCCTCCCAGGTTCAAGCCATTCTCCTGCCTCAGCCTCCTGAGTAGCTGGGACTACAGGCATCTGCCACCACGCCCAGCTAGTTTTTGTATTTTTGGTAAAGACGGGGTTTAGCCATGTTGGCCAGGCTGGTCTCGAACTCCTGACCTCAGGTAATCCACCCTCCTCAGCCTCCCAAAGTACTGGGATTACAGGAGTGAGCCACTGTGCCCAGCCTACCATTGATTTTTAAATAAACTTTTCTTAAAGCGAAACATATCCACAGAAATGTACACAATGGTAATAGTACAGCTTGATGAATTTTTGTAAAGGGAACACACCTGCATCACTATACCCAGCTCAAGAAACACCACCAGTCTCTTGCGTGCCCTTAGTTAGTTGCTACCCACAGAAGTGTATAAATGTATAGCTGGTCTCTGGATTCAACCAACAATGGACTGGAAATATTCAGAAAAAAAAATCTACAAAGTTTCTTCCAAAAACCAAAACTTGAATTTGCCTGTGCTGAGTACTATATTGAATCCACGTGAATGAAGTGTTGTGTAGGCGTTATATTAGGTATTATAAGTAATCTAGATATGATTTAAAGTATATGAGAGGATGTGCATTAGGCTATATACAGATAGTACAGCAATATTTTATTTATTTTATTTTATTTTGAGATGGAGTCTCTCTCTGTCACCCAGATTGGAGGGCAGTGGCACAATCTGGCTCACTGTAGCCTCTGCCTCCTGGATTCAAGCGATTCTCCTGCATCAGCCTTCCCAGTAGCTGGGATTATAGGCATATGCACTATGCCTGGCTAATTGTTGTATTTTTAGTAGAAACAGAGTTTTGCCATGTTGGCCAGGCTGGTCTTAAACTCCTGATCTCAGGTGATCCACCCATCTCGGCCTCCCAAAGTGCTAGGATTACATAAGTGAGCCACCACACCTGTCCAACGCCATTTTATATAAGGGATTTGAGCATCTATAGATTTTTGTATCCATGGGGATCCTGGAACCCCTGCCCCCAACCCCATTGTACATATTTACATATAGTAAATGTATTTGCAGTTATTGTTTTTAATTTAAATATACTGTTCTGGTAACAGAAAAGCGTTCATTTTGTCCCCACTAAATACATTTGAACAAGTATTTAAAGCATGTTATTTTATTTTATTTATTTATTTTTTGGAGACAGGGTCTCAAGTGTTACCCAGGCTGGCATGCAGTGGCTTAATCACAGCTCACTGCAGCCTCAGACTCCTGGGCTCAAGGAATCTTCCTGCCTCAGCTTCTTGAATAGCTGGGACCACCCACGCATGCCACAACACCCAGCTAATTTTTACATTTTTTTATGGAGATGAGGTCTCACTACATTGCTTAGGCTGGTCTCAAACTCCAGAACTTAAGCTACCCTCCCACCTCAGCCTCCCAGAGCACTAGGATTACAGAAGTGAGCCACCACGCCTGGCCAAGAATGTTATTTTAATGGCACATCAAGTTATTTGTCTTCACCAGGGCTCCTCCAGATCTCCATCTGGCTCTTCTGCTTTAATAGGATAAAAATATCAAGCTATTCCTGGTTGAAGCCAAACCCTTGCCACTGACTAGAGGCATTACTTCCCCCTTGTGGCCATATTTGGTTGCTGCACTCAGGCCAGGCCCCCCAAGGTAGGACTTTCCAATGCTTTAGCCAAGGTGAAGAACTAGATAAACTGGGCTCCTTCTGGGCTGGCACTTTATTTTATTTTATTTTACTTTACTTTACTTTACTATTCTATTCTATTCTATTCTATTCTATTCTATTCTATTCTATTCTATTTTTTGAGATGGAGTCTCACTTTGTCACCCAGGCTAGTGTGCAATGGCACAGTCTCAACTCACTTCAACCTCCACCTCCCAAGTTCAAGAGATTCTCCTGTCTCAGCCTCCCAAGTAGCTGGGATTACAGGTACTCACCACCACTCCCGGCTAATTTTTGTATTTTTAGTAGAGACAGGGTTACGCTATGTTGGCCAGGCGGGTCTCGAACTCTTGACCTCGTGATCTGCCCATCTAGGCCTCCCAAAGTGTTGAGATTACAGACATGAACCACCGTGCCCGGCCTTGGATTGGCAGTTTAGAGCAACTCTTCAGACCAAGGTAATCTGACAGTCCCCAGCCTGGATAGCACTTATCAAGTCACCCTCGTGCCTGGTAGATGATTTCCACCAACAGCCTGTCCTTCATGGAGAGGAGATGGGTTTGGATGGGGAGTTGGGAGGGGCAGCTGAAGGTTCTCTCCAACAACCAGCTATTACAGATTGTGGCTTTGGCATTCTCAAAACTCAATATTTGGAAGGACCCTGGGCCTGCCCATATGGCTGAAGTCCTGAAGTCCAAATTCTCCGGAGCCTCTCCCTCCTCTTAGGTCCTGTTGAAGAAGGTATCATATATGGGTTTTCAATAAAAACTAGGGTACAAGGCTGGGTGCAGTGGCTTGCGCCTATAATCCCAGCACTTTGGGAAAGCAAGGCGGATGGATCATGAGGTCAGGATATCGAGACCATCCTGGACAATGTGGTGAAACCCTGTCTCTACTAAAATACAAAAAAAAAAATTAGCCAGGCTTGGTGGCAAAGTGAGCCGAGATCGCACCACTGCATTTCAGCCTGGCAACAGAGCAAGACTCTGTCTCAAAAACAAACAAATTAGGGGACATGGCCACAGGTACACTGGAGATCACAGGCTGTGTGACCCACCAGTGTGAGCAGGCACAGAGAAGAAGACAGGAGGAAACATATCCAGTGCAATGGAAAGCCTTGGAGAGTTTGACATGATGTGACTCACTGTTTCGCCTCACCTCCGCCTCGCCTCCGCCTCCGCCTCCGCCTCGCCTCCGCCTCCGCCTCGCCTCCGCCTCCGCCTCGCCTTCTTCACTCTGCTCTTCTCTTTCTTTCTTTCTTTTTCTTTTTTTTTTTTTTTTGGCAGGGTCTTACTCTGTAGCCCAGGCTGGAGTACAGTGGTGCTATCAAAGCTCACTGTAATCTTGAATTCCTGGGCTGAAGTGATCTTCCTCCTCAGCCTCCTAAAGTGCTGGAATTTCAGGCGTGAGCCACCATGCCTAGCCTGAATAATGTTTTTTTTTTTTTTGAGACAGAGTTTCGCACTGTCACTCAGGCTGTAGTGCAGTGGTGCCATCTCGGCTCACTGCAATCTCTGCCTCCTGTATTCAAGCAATTCTCTTGCCTCAGCCTTCTGAGTAACTGGGACTACCGGCGTGCGCCACCATACCCAACTAATTTTTTTGTATCTTTAGTAGAGATGGGGTTTCACCATGTTCACCAAAATGGTCTCGATCTCTTGACCTCATGATCCGCCCACCTCAGTCTCCCAGAGTGCTGGGATTACAGGCATAAGCCACCATGCCCCTCCTGAATCATGTTTTTAAAAGCTCACTCTTTGGGGCTATGGGAGGGACTTATGATTTCTTTCTTTCTTTCTTTCTTTCTTTCTTTCTTTTTTTTTTTTTTTTTGAGAAGGAGTCTCGCTCTGTTGCCAGGCTGGAGTGCAGTGGTGCGATCTCAGCTTACTGCAACCTCTGCCTCCGGGGTTAAAGCAATTCTCCTGCCTCAGCCTCCTGAGTAGCTGGGATTATAGGCATGCGCCACCACACCCAGCTAATTTTGTATTTTTAGTAGAGATGGGGTTTCTCCATGTTGGTCAGGCTGGTCTTGAGCTCCCGACCTCAGGTGATATCCCCACCTTGGCCTCCCAAAGTGCTGGGATTATAGGCATGAGCCACTGCACCTGGCCAGGACTGCTGATTTCTTGAGATGAGCCATGGTGGATGAAGGGTCACAGAAAGTGGACCCCTGGGGAGGACTCCTGAGTAGATGGCACTGCTGGAGACAGTGCCCCTCCCGTTTCTCACACTGGATGCATGCAAGCATCCTGAGGAGCATATCTGGTTGAAAGGACAGAGCCAGTTGCAATCAACAGATATTGACATTGGGCAGTTCTAGTTTGTGTCTATTCTGCGGTCCCTGTCTCAAGGTTTCTTCTTTGCATAGCTCTTTGTCATGCAAAGAGGTTATGGAATGCTAACTACTTGCTCTGCTCAGTGGTGGAGATGTAAAATAGGATCTAATAGGGAGAAATGAGCAAGCAGAGAAGTAGGGCACAAGCAATCCCTGGAACGCTCATTACCCCACTTTCAGTAATGCTGAAATGGGGAAGGAACATGTTTTGCTGACATGATGATAGAAAAAGGAACTTATAAATAGGATCGGTGGAGGGGGAGAAACAGCTGTATGACTATGTCACATTGGAAGCTCCCTTGTAGAAGAGTGGCCTTGTTAGAAAGGGGGAGCCCCTGGAACCCAGTGGCTGATCACAGCAGCCAGTTCTTCCATTGGGCTAATTCAGACTTGCTGAACTAGAAGTCTGGGGAGATGAAAGTGACTTTTAAGGATATCCAGATGTGTTTCTTCTCAAATGTAAAAAAAAAATGTGTCAAGTAGAACATTTTGGGCTGTAACTGAGTCTTTCTAACCGAAAGTACTTGAGCCTTTGAAGTTTTGTACCTCACTTAACAAGAAGTTAGCAGAATAGTCCTTAGATTGATTCAGTGGCTCAACCTGTCATCGATCCACTTCCAGAAGCCCACCTGGGGGGGCAGGGAGGTAGAAGCCCTGACAGTCATACCCCAAGGACAGCAGGGCCTAGCAGCCTTCACCTTGGAGTCAGGCTAGGGCCTCCCTTCTCATCCTCCTCGCCCCCTCCCAAGGTTCTCATGCTGGGCTGGACTTGGGTGCCCATGTAGGAGGTCTTTATGTTCACCAACAGTGGGGAGGGATTCCACATTGCGAAACACTGCCAAGAACGGTAAAAAGAGCCAGCATGGCAAAAAAAAACCACAAAAACCACCATGACATTTTAGGCCACCTGGAATTAGTGCCAGTTCAGTCGGTGTCCAGGAGTCCCCGAAAGGTCTGATTATTTTCTTTTTCCCAACACACAGTGACCCTGGTGAAAGGCCATAGGTCTTTTGAGGAAGATTGGAAGAAAGATTGACAGTATAAATTTGGGGCTGTGTCCCAGGCTTCTTCCTGAAGGGGACCTGGTCTCACTTCCATTTAAGGGGCTCTGGGCTTATAACCTGGCTTAAGTCTGGGAATTGATTGTCTGTGACTCTGTTTTTATGATTTGAGTTAGACTTTTGTTCACTTAACCTAGAACTTTGCCATTGCACTCCAGTCTGGACAACACAGGGAGACCCCGTATCAATCAATCAATCAATCAATCAGTCAATAAGTAAAACTGTTATTAGTTGAGGTCATGGACTTGGATTGATTCTTCTGCCAGGGATTGGCGGAGAGTAGGCACTTGCTAAATATCTGCTGAATGGACAGATAGAGAGATGGATAAACAAAGGAGATATTAAAACATGGGCCACAAGCTGGGAGCCTTTACTAGGTAAACACTAACCAGTACACAATCAACAGAAAAAAATGAAACTTACAACAGTAAAGCTGCACACGGTGAAAGTTTTTATTGATAATAATCAAATAAATCTCCTTGACAAAACATTAATCAGCAGGCCAGGCATAGTGGCTCCTACCTGCAATCTCAGCATTTTGGGAGGCCAAGGTGGGAAGATCACTTGAGCCCAGGAGTTCCAGACCAGCCTTGGCAACATGGCGGAACCCCATCTCTACAAAAATACAAAAATTAGCTAGGTGTGGTGATGTACACCTGTAGTCCCAGCTACTCAGGAGGCTGAGGTGGGAGGATCACCTGAGCCCAGGCAGCTCGAGGCTGTGACAAGCCATGATCATGCCAGTCTGGGTGACAGAGTGAGACTCTGTCTCAACAAAACCAAACCAAACCAAACCAAAACAAAACATAAATCGGCAAATGCTTGACCACTGTCTCCATTACTGTTTTCTCTTCAGGAGTTCCATCAGAGTGTCAGGCTACTTGAACTCCTCTTTTGACCCTATGGATGTTTTCATCTTGCATTTATGAATATAGGCTTTTAGACAGAATTACATCAGATTGATTATTTTTCACTGAGAATATTTACCAGAACAAATGCCATTAGGTTAGTTTAATACCTTTGATTTTCTACATAGCCTATGAAATCTATTTCCAACTTATTCATTTTCATTTAATTTGAACTCAATTATCTTCATCTGAAAAATGATTTTCAATATACATTTTATGATTATTTGAGTCATCAATCAGTTTTAAAAATCCATATCACAGCTTAATAATCATAGCTTTTGCCATTGTAAGTTATCTTTTATGGTCTTTTTTTTTTTTTGACACAGGGTCTCACCTCACTCTGTCAGGCTGGAGTGCAGTAACACAATCATGGCTCACTGCAGCCTCAACCTCCCAGGCTCAAGCAATCCTCCCAGCTCAGTCTCCCGAGTAGCTGGGACTACAGGCATGTGCCACCATACCCGAATAATTTTTGTATTTTTTGTAGAAACGGGGTTTCACCATGTTGCCAAGGCTAGTCTTAAACTCCTGGGCTCAAGCAATCTGCCCACCCTGGCCTCCCAAAGTGTTGGGATTACAGGTGTGGGCTACTGTGCCTGGCTTGTGGTCATTATTACTATCATTTTTGAGATGGAGTCTTGCTCTGTCACCAGGCTGGAGTGCAGTGGCACAATCTCGGCTCACTGCAATCTCTGCCTCTTGCGTTCAAGCGATTCTCCTGCCTCAGCCTCCTGAGTAGCTGGGACTACAGGCACACGCCACAACGCCCGGCTAATTTTTGTATTTTTAGTAGAGACAGTGTTTCATCATGTTACCCAGGATGGTCTCCTTCTCTTGACCTCATGATCCACCTGCTTTGGCCTCCCAAAGTGCTGGGATTACAGGTGTCAACCACTGCACCTGGCCTCAAGTCCACTTTTTCCGAGATGAATTTTGAAGATCTATACTTCATCCAGATTTTTTTGTTTGTTGGTTTCACTCTTGCTGCCCAGGCTGGAGTGCAATGGTGCTATCTCAGCTCATTGCAACCTCCACCTCCCGGGTTTAAGCAATTCTCCTGCCTCAGCCTCCCGAGTAGCTGGGATTACAGGTATATGCCACCATGTCTGGCTAATTGTTGTATTTTTAGTTGAGACAGGGTTTCACCATGTTGGTCAGGCTAGTCTTGAGCTCCTGACCACCTTGGCCTCCCAAAGTGCTGGGATTACAGGAATGAGCCACTGTGCCTGTCCAAGATTTTTTTTTTAATTTTCCATCAACTTTTAGTCAATAAGTAATTTCACTGTATATTGTTTAGCCATTTTCAGTTTTTTTCTGTTGATTATGTAGTGGGTATGAGTCTTTTTTTTTTTTCTTCCTGAGACAGGGTTTCACTTTGTCACCCAGGCTGCAATGCAGTGGCAAGATCATAACTCACTGCAGCCTTGATCTCCTGGGCTCAGTGATTCTCCCACTTCAGCCTCCTGAGCAGCTGGAACTATAGGTGCATGCCACCATGCCCCACTAATTAAAAAATTTTTTTGTAGAGATGAGTTCTCCCTATGTTGCTAAAGCTGGTCTTAAACTCTTGAACTCAAGAGATCCACTAGCCTCAGACCCCCAAAGTGCTGAGACTACAGATGTGAGCCATTGTGCCCAGCCTGAAACACAGATTTCTTACCCTCTTTGAAATCAGTTTTGATTGACAAAGAGTGATTGTTCACAATATATAAAGACTTTCTGAAAATAGAGGAAGAAAGAACAACCCTTTAAACCACAATGAGATTTCAGGACATAGCTATTAGAACAGGTAGACTTAAAAAAAAAAGTGATAACACCAAATGCTGATGAAGATGTAGAGAAATTGAATCATCATACATTGCTGGTAGGAATGTAAAATGGTACAGTCACTGTGGAAAATGGTTTGACAGGTTTTTTTTTGAGACAGAGTCTTGCTCTGTCACCCAGGCTGGAGTGCAGTGGCGTGAGCTCAGCTCATTGCAACCTCCGCTTCTTAGGTTCCAGCGATTCTCCTGCCTCAGCCTGCCGAGTAGCTCGGACTATAGGCATGCACTACCACTCCCGGCTAATTTTTGTATTTTTAGTGGAGCTGGGGTTTCACTATGTTGGCCAGGCTGGTCTCGAACTCCTGACCTCAGGTGACCCACCCGCCTCAGCCTCCCAAAGTACTGGGATTGCAGGCATGAGACACCATGCCTGGCTGGCAGTTTCTTATAAAACTAAACATGTACTTACATATGACCAAGCCATCATACTGTTGTGCATGTATCCCAGAGAAATAAAAACTTTTTTTCACGCAAAAACCTATATATGAATGTGCTTAGAGCTTTATTTTATTCATAATAGAAAAAAAAACTGGAAACAATCCAGATATCCTTCAATGCGTGAATGGCTAAACAGACTCTGGTACATCCATGTAATGGAATACTACACAGTCATCAAAAAGAATGAACTATTGATGCATATAATAATGTAGCTAAATCTCAAAGGCATTGTGCTTAATGAAAAGTCAATCTCAAAAGGTTACATTTTCTAAATGGCAAAACCAGATAGATGAACTTAGTAGTAGTTACCAGGGGACAAGGAGGGAGGGAGTGCACAAGGGAGTTCCTTTGTAGTGCATGGATCAGTTTTGTATCTTGACTGTGGTGGTGGTGGTACATGGATTTGTATGTAAGAAATCTCATAGAATTATATACACACACATACACAAATGAATGCATGTGAAAAATGGTTAAAACTTAACAGAGTCTGTAGTTTAGTCAAAAATATTTTACTGGCCAGGCACGATGACTCACATCTATAATCCCAGCATTCTGAGAGCCCAATGCAAGAGGATCAATTGAGCCCAGGAGTTCTAGACCAGCCTAGGCAAAATAGCAAGACCCTGTCTCTACAATAAATTTAAAAATTAGCCAGATGTGGTGGTGTGTGCCTGTAATCCCAGCTACCCAGGAGGCTGAGGTGGGAAGATTGCTGGAACCCAGGAGGTTGAGGCTGCAGTGAGCCATGATAGCATCAGTGCATTTCATCCTGGGCAACAGAATGAGACCTTGCCTCAAAAAAAAAAAAAAAATTACCAATGTAAATTTCTTGGTTTTGATATTGTACTACCATCATATAAGATGTCACTACTGGGGGAAGCTGGATGAAGGGTACATAGGATTCTATATACTATTTCACATTATTTGCCTCTGATTAAAGTATGTACCGTATGATATGGGGTATTTTTTTCCTCAAAATATAGAATGTGTGTATAATCACGTCTCTTGAACTAATTATTAATTTACAGCTAATACGGGGTACAGAGGAACAGAGATTTTTCAATACTACCTACAATGTTTTATTTTTTTTAATGACGTACTCTTGCAAAACGTTAGGAATTAATAGAAATTTTCTATCTATTGTTTTTTATTTTATTTTATTTTATTTATTTTTTGGTTTTTTGAGATGGAGTCTTCCTCTGTCACCCAGGCTGGACTGCGTAGAGCAATCTCGACTCACTGCAACCTCTGCCTCCCAGGTTCAAGGGATTCTCGTGCCTCAGCCTCCCGAGTACCTGGGACTACAGGTATGTACCACCACATCCGGATAATTTTTGTATTTTTGGTAGAGATGGTGTTTCACCATTTTGGTCAAGCTGGTCTGGAAATCCTGGCCTCAAGTGATCCACCTGCCTCAGCCTCCCAAAGTGCTGGGATTACAAGCGTGAGCCACTCTGCCTGGCCTATCTATTGGATTTTATGAACAGCAACATAAAGCAACACAGGTATTTGGACAGAGCCTTGGCCTTTGTGGGGGGTCCCAGCTTCCCAGCTTTTCCTTCTTGGAGGCTTTCTGCCTCAGCCCCACTCTCTATACTGTTTTGCTTACCTAGAGTTTATTCTCTGAGAAGTGCTAGGTTGTTCCATTCTAAGACAACTTCTTCTCCTGATCTTGTCCACTCAGCTCTACTCCACCCTGATATCCTTAAGTACTCCTGTCAACATTTCTAGAACTTACTTCCTTAATAAAAAACCAAAACAATACAAATGTAAACAAGATAAAACAAGACACAAAATCTTTGTGCCTTGTTTGTCTCTGTGCAGAGCTTTAGAGTTGATGAGAAATTTACAATGGACTCTCATAAATGAAGTTATATGTCAGTGTCTGCATTTTTCAGAAAGGTGAAATGACTTATACCCAAGGTCACATAGCTTGGTTTGGTACAAGAAGAGACTGGGAGGAGGACTGGAATTCAATTCTGTCTGGTTCTTCAGTCTCTGCCAACTGTATCCCACTAACTCTTCAACCTAACACCTGATTAAAAATCACTGTCACAGGCACAAACCCTCAATCTTTGTCATTCCTCCCCATATACCCTGCTCTTGTCCAGCTAATTGTGAGAGAGGTTCCTTACCTGGAACCTATCTGAGAGTACACAGAGAGAACTCAGGGACTCCATGATCTTGGATGGAAAAGTTTTATATATATATGTGTGTGTGTGTGTGTGTCTGTGTGTGTGTGTGTGTGTGTATTTTTTTTTTTTTTAAAGACGGGGTTTCACCACGTTGGTCAGGCTGGTCTTGAACTCCCGACCTCAGGTGATCCACCCGCCTTGGCCTCCAAAGTGCTTGGATTACAGGCGTGAGCCACCGTGCCCAGCTGGAAAAGTTATATTTTTACATTCATTTATATTTACAGAAATTGAGTGTGTCCGCCAATTCTGAATATAAGTAACAAACTAAGGTCAAATTGCAGTACCACAGTACTTGTGACTTTGTCACTAACAGAAATCACAGATGTTTTCATATCACATTACAATTGTTGCAGATATCTCAAAATATTTTTTGTGTTCATCATTACTGTAAACTTTTGGCAGTCAAACTTAAACTGTCAGTGAAATCTTATTTAATTTTTTTTTAGAGACAGGGTCTCACTCTGTTCTGGAGTGAGGAGGCTGGAGTACAGTGGTTTGATCATAACTGCTTGTAGTCTTGACCTCTCAGGCTCAAGTGATCCTCCCTTCTGGGTAACTGGGACCACAGGTGCGTGCCACCACACCCTGCTAATTTTTTTATTTTTATTTTTTATTTTATTTTTATTTTATTTTGTACAGTGTTTTGCCATGTTGCCCAGGCTGGTCTCCAACTCCTAAACTCAAGCGATCCTCGCACCTTGGCCTCCCAAAGTGCTGGGATTATAGGCATGAGCCACTGCCCTTGTGAAGTTAACAGCACCTGGAGGAGAATATGCCAGTGGTAACCTGTGCTTGGCCTGGTGTTTCTCCTGGGTTCCTGCAGCCCCTCACTCTCTTCTGCCATGGCACAGATTACACTGGGATGTAATTGTGTCAGCGTATTCCTCTAGAATGTGAGTTCCTTGGAGACAAAGCCATGCTTGAGTCTCCTTTAGACTCCTGGCACCAGCAAAAGACCTGGTTAATACTTAAGCTGACTAAAAAATGAATAAATATTCAATGTTTTCATCACCTTCCATGGGTCTATAGACCCCAGCTGGAGGAAACTCAGCTTTTCTGGGAATAAAAGCCCTTCAGTTCTTAATCTTTTTTGGGAAGGATTTCCCACCTTCTAGCTAAAATGAAAATTGGTGGCTCCCTCCTTCCCTCTCTCCTAACATTCAAACATCCATAACTCCAGAAACAAGCAAAAACTAGCCACTACTCCCTAACAAATCTCTCTTGTTCTCTGGACAAGGCAAAGTTATGAAACTCGTAGGTCAGGCTCTGGGTTTTCCATGAATTAACTCATTTCATCCTGTGAAGGAGATAATGTGAATCACATCTTACAATTTAGGACACAGAGGTCCAGTAAGGAGAAGTTATTTTTCTAGTGTCACAGCCTGTAAGTTACTCAGGTGGGGTATGAATCCAGGTCTGGCCTCTCTGTGTCTGTGCACTTTGCATGACATCAGAGTTCTTCACACATTAATTAGAAATATTGGCTATCCCAGGAGACAAGGCAAGAACTAAGAGTGCAATAGGAGTTAAAAAGAGAAAAGGCCCAGATTCAAAGACAATGGATGTTAACATCAATTTTCCATAGCTGCTGTTAGGGATGACAGATTAAATGGAACTGAAAAACATTTACCAAAATAGGCTCCTCTGAATCTGTGGGCTTAAAATATTTGCTAATTATTTGATTTCATGGTTTCCAACTTAATTGGTGTATTAGTTCCTAAAGTTGCCTTAACAAATTACCATAAACTGGGTGGCTTAAAACAACAGCCACCCAGAGAATAAAATGTATTTTCTGACAGCTGTGGAGACAAGAAATCTGAAATCAAAGTGTTTGCAGGATTAGTTCCTTCTGCAGGCGCTGAGGAGGAATTGGTTCCATGCCTTTCTCTTAGCTTCTGGTGGCTGCCAGTATTCTTGGCATTCCTTGGCTTTGGGTTTCCTGACTCTGATCTTTGCTTTCATTCTCACATAGCCTTCTCCTCTATGTCTCAGGCACAGAGTTTTCTCTTACGAAGACATCGGTCATTGGATTTAGGGACCACCTAAATCCAGGAAGATCTTATCGTAAGATCCTGTCTTAATTACATCTACCTAGACCAACTCTGGGCCACAGAGATGCATCAGACCATCTTGGGCCCTACTTTCAAACAAGGTCACATTCACAAATATGGGGGTTAAGACTTGTTCTTTTGGGGAGACACAATTCAACCTGCTACAATTGATATACTTTATTTTTCAAGTTTATGAACTTGAACTAGTTAATGTAAAGGATCCTGTTAAACTGAAACTCCAATCATTTCCCTCCAAATAATCTTCTGGTCTTTGTCAGTAACAATTCTCACTCTGTCAGCTCTTCATGACATGCAAAGCATCTGTTACCTTAGTTAACTCTTTTATCTGCCCTAGGAGGTCTGCAAGGTTGCCCTTTTTTTTTTGTATGTGTGTGTCTGATAGGGTCTTGCTTTGTCGCCCAGACTGTAGTGCAGTGGTGAGATCTTGGCTCACTGCAGTCTCAACCTCCCAGGCTCAAGCAATCCTTCCTGTTCAGCCTCCTAAGTAGCTGAGACTACAGATGTGCACCACCACACCCAGCTAATTTTGTATTTTTTGTAGACATGGAGTCTCACTGTGTTGCTCAGGTTGGTCTCAAACTCCTGAGCTCATGCAATCTGCCTGCCTCAGCCTCCCAAAGTGCTGGGATTACAGGTGTGAGCCACTGCACCTGGCCAGGTTGGCCATTTTACAGATGAGGAAACAGGCATGGCCAGGGCAGTGATTTGACAGAGGAGACCCAGGCAGGAATTGAACCTATGATATCAAGGCTCTTTCCTTGTGTAGTTACTGCTGTACAAGAGTTTCAGTGGTTGTAATCCATTCATGCAGATTCATTTGTGATTTACTGTTGCCTTTCACTTTATTTCATGTGTAATTTCCCCTTGTCATTTGAATTGATTATCTATATACTTGTCATGTTAATTGATTGATTCATTAATTCAACCACCATTTATTGAACCCCTACCCTGTGAGAAGCCCTGAGCTGGACTGAGCTCTGGGCCACAGAGGTGCATCAGACCGCCTTGAGCCTCGTCTTTGGGGTCAGCATATAGACAACGATCACAGAGTATGAGCAGGGCTGTGGGAGCCCAGAGTGGACCTCTAACCTAGCCAGAGGTCAGCAGAGGCTTCTTGATGTCTGAATTAGGTCTTGAAGGAGAAGTAGGATGCAATTTTATGCCAATATTGGCTATTATAATTAAATATTAGGATGGGCATTTGATACTCATCTGTTTATATTAGTGGTATGTTATTAGCTTTCTAACACTCTGGCAAGCAGGCACAGCAGGTTTATATAACAGCCTTCAGCATAAGTGGCAGTAACTTTCATTTGCCCAGTGTTGGGTTATTTACAAAACATTTTCACACTTCTTGTCTCATTTGCTGTGAAAAATACATTTTTGAGAGTGCTTTGTTTATATTCATGTGATTTCTCTTGTTTTAAGTCTTAGCTAAGCTGAAAAATTATATTTAATTTTCCAATAAGATAATTACAAAAGTTTTTTAATTAAATGAGATAACTTTGGAATTTATAATCATTCCAATTGCACTGAGGACTAAACCAAGGCCTGGTTCTAATCCTGGTATGGCCAGTCCCTTCCTCTCTCTGGGTCTCAATTTCCTCTACCATAAAATGGGCACGTGAGGGATGTTTAAGCTGAAAGATTTAATGAGATAATGGATCCTAGACACCAACATAGTACCTGCCTCTTTCAAGATCAGTTATCCTAGCATTATCTCTAATGTCCATTTTTCTGTGATTCTAGAGCAGTTTTTTTTTTTTTTTTTTTAGACAGAGTTTCACTCTTCTCACCCAGGGTGGAGTGCAATGGTGCGATCTCGGCTCACTGCAAACTCTGCCTCCTGGGTTCAAGCGATTCTCCTGCCTCAGCCTCTCAAGTAGCTGGGATTACAGGCATGCACCACCATGCCCAGCTAATTTTTGTATTTGTAGTAGAGATGGGGTTTTGGCATGTTGGCCAGGCTGGTCTCAAATTCCTGACCTCAGGTGATCCACCCGCCTCAGCCTCCCAAAGTGCTGAGATTACAGGCATGAGCCACCGTGCCCAGCCTAGAGCAATTCTTAAAGTAAAGCTGACATATATGTGCCAAGGCTCCCAAAGAGATGCTTTGAGAGAGAGGTGGCAAAGAAGTATGTTAACACAGCTGGGACAAAACCATTGCAAAGTATGAGTTAATCAGTAACAGGCAAAGTATAGTGTTTTGATACTGTCATTTTGACTCCAAGTTTGTTTTGATGGGGTTGCAGAAAAAAATTATGATAGAAATAATCAACACAAAATAAAACTGACAATGACTAAAGCTACACATGGTGAAATTTACTATGGATAAAAAAGCAAACTGAATGATCCCATCTTTGTTGGTAACAGTGCACTCTGCAAAGTTGTCCCCTGGGAAAATTCTACTTAGAAATAATCAACACAAGATAAATCCAATGATGGTTCAAATTACTGTCAGGACAAGGTGGACTTGGTAGAAACAATGACTAACAAAGAAATTTCATTAAAACCGACCAATAATCAGTAAAAATTGATAAAACTGATGAATCAAATTTTTTCTTATAAAATTCATATAGAATATATCTTTTAAAAATTTTTTTAGAGACAGAGACTTGCTCTGTCACCTAGGCTTGAGTGCTGTGGTACAATCATGGCTTAATGCAGCCTTGAAATCTTAAACTCAAATGATCCTCTCACCTCTGCTTCCTGATCAGCTAGAACTTACAGGTGCGTGCCACCACACCCAGCTAGTTTTTCTATTTTATTTATTTATGTTTTTGAGACGAAGTCTTGCTCTGTTGTCCAGGCTGGAGTGCAGTGGCATGATCTCTGCTTACTGCAGCCTCTGACACCCAGGTTCAAGTGATTCTTGTGCCTCCACCTCCTGAGTAGCTGGGACTACAGGTGTGCCACCACATTTGGCTAATTTTTTGTATTTTTAGTAGAGACAGGGTTTCAGCATGTTGGCCAGGCTGATTTCGAACTCCTGACCTCAAGTGATCTGCTAGTCTTGGCCTCCTAAAGTGCTTGGATTACAGGTGTGAGACACCACGCCAAGCCCAATTTTTCTATTTTTTGAAGAGATGGGGGGTCTCACTATGTCGTCCAGGGTGATCTTGAATTCCTGGCCTCAAGGGATCCTTCTGTCTTGGCCTCCCAAAGTGCTGGGATTATAGGCATGAGCCACTGTACTGAGCTGCTAAACAATATACCTTGATAAAAATTCAGTATAGAAAAATATCTTTAAAAGTTATAAATCACTTAACTGTACTATATCAAAAATTTATCCAGTAATTAAATTGGTTTAATAGAATTAATTTCTTTAAAACTTTCATAAATTCATTAATGTTGATATAATTCAGAGTTGAGTTTACGTGCCATGACTCTGCAGGGATTTGGAGAGAGAATTCTCAAATAGTTAGATGAAGGGTTTGGATTGTAAGTGGCATTTTACAATCTTCAAAACACTTTTATACCCATTTTTTAATTGGATTCTCCTAATAACCTTATGATGTGGCAGGGCAGGCAGGACCCATTCCTTCCATTTTGTGGGTGTATTATAGACACTGAGATTTTGAAGAGTTAAGGGACTTACTAAAGGTCACCCATCATGTTCATGGCAAGGTCTAATTTAGGATCTGATTCCCAGATTACTAGTCCAGTAAGCTTCTCATATCTATTTATTCTCCTAACTCAGATAATGCTTTACTTGCTGGATAGACCAGAACCCTTCTAATTTTGACCACCCAGCCCCTACTTTTTGCCACTAGGAGAAACAAGTGGGGAAATGGAAGAGAAGAAGTACAGATGGGGTTTAGAAGAGGGCAAGGGCAGTGTAACACTAAGAAGGGACTTGTTTGTCACATAGCCAACATATGATAGGTATCTTTCTCACTATTCTCAGAAAAGGCAGAAAGGAGGCTGAGATTTTAAGGCTGTGAGAATAAGATGTAAAGGGAGATAGGCAGTCTGGAAAAGACAGTGCCTGATGTATTTGAGGACAGTGAGTCCTGAGGGACAGGAGTGTAACTAGAGTGAGGTGGGGTGAAGCTAGAGAGGCTACAGCAGGATGGGGACTAAGTCATCCTCTGAGCTAAGCAACTTGAGATTTTTCCTATAGGCCTGTAGTAGAACTAAAGTATCCTGGTGCTTCTTACAGAACATCAAGGAAAATGGCATATAAAATTGAAAATATCAAGTCCTGCTGGGCGCAGTGGCTCATGCCTGTAATCTCAGCACTTTGAGAGGCTGAGGTGAACAGATCACTTGTGCCCAGGAGTTTGAGACCACCTTGGGCAACATGGTGAAACCCTGTCTTTATAAGAAAAAATAAAAAGAAAGAAAAAGAAAAATTAGCCAGGCATGGTGGTGCATGTAGTCCTTGGTACTTGGGAGGATGAGGTGGGAGCATCACCTGTAACCAAGGAGTCACTGCTGCAGTGAGCTGTGATCGTGCCACTGCACTCCAGCCTGATGGCAGAGCAAGACTCCGTCTCAAAAAAAAAAAATAAATAATTACGTTCAATCTGACATCCTTTCTTTCAAGATAATAATTGCTAATATTTTGGGGAACCTCTTTCCTGAAATCTCTCCATGCTTATAGAATATTGTGTCAAACCTCAGATAAATTGAACCCGTCTAGACATGTTGTTCTGTAATCAATTTTTTTCCCTCAAGAATAAATTGTAAATAGCTTTTCACGTCAATAAATAGATCTATATCATCATTTTAAATGGCTTCTTAGTATTGCATTGTATGTATATGTTACACTTTATTTAAGCAGCACCCTATTGATGAACATTTACTGCCCCCCATAATTAACTACCTCATATAACAACTTTGTGCATTAATCTTTTCGAAATTGTTCGATTATCTTTTTGAGGTAGATTCTTAAAAGTAATGAAGCTGGGTCAAGAAGTATGCCCTTTGTACGTTTGGATTCAAGTTGCCGAATTGTCTTCAAATTTGCAGGGAGACCCGCGAGGAAGCTCCGGCATTAGTTCTGGTGAGAGACAGCTACAACGGAGATGGCGACGGATGAACAGAATCACAGGTGATCTAGCCCATCAAGGCCCATCCTCGGTGGGCTGGCATATTCCTTCCCTTTTTCCTCTCTTTCACTTCTTTTTCTTAACATGGAGGAAGAACCAAGAACTTCATCTCCCAGCATTTCGCAGGGAACACACTCCCTGGGAAGTGTAGTACCGGGTTTGAGAAGGGTCCGGAAGGAGGGTGGGAAGCTGAGAGGCATGCTGGGAGGTGTAGTCGAGAGAGAGGGATAGAGACTGAGAGAGAACGAGAGAGAGAGGAGAGAGAGGGAGTGTGTGTGTCTATGCAAAGAAGATGGAGACACTGCGAGCACTGCCCCTTGGGGATGGGGCATCGGGCGACCTGACTTTCCTCACAGGTGGTCTTTGAGTCTGCAACATCTGCCAGCGGATGGTTGGCTCCATTCCATTGTCCATGACTGGAGAGGGCGCGGCCCCTCTGTACTGGGCTCGCGGCAGGAGGCGCGGGCCGCGCGCAGACTAAGCAGGGCATGCCGGGAGTTGTGGTCCGGGCGCTCTGAGGCTGTGGGACGTGTCGCGGCGCCGCGCCGGCTCCTCCTTCCCCGCCCTTCTCAGCGGTCCCCCGCCTCCTCTCTCCGCCCCCTCCTCCCTCGTCCGCAGCCGAGCGTCCCTTCCCCCCACCCGTCGGGCTCCTAGGCGGCTACTGCAGAGGATTCAGAGCCGAGTCGCTGAGGAGGAGGAGGCTCCGGTCCCCGCGCGCCATCCTCCACCCTACTGGACACGGGCGAGGGAGCAAGAGCGTCGCCACCGTAGCCTTCGGAGAAGACAAGGGCATCGCCGCCGCTGCCGCCGCCGCCGCCGCCGCCGCCGTCGCCGCCGTTTTCGCTTGCAGCTGCTAGTCGGTGAGGAGACTCCCCCGCCACCCGGTCCGCTCGTCCTGAGCCTGGGCCAGTTGTGCTGGCGAGAATGAGAGTGGGGGCTGCGGAGCCCCAGCGCAGGTTGGGGGGAGGGGGTTGAGGTCGCTTTGGAACAGCGGGCTGGCGGGGGAGACTCGTCCAGACGCTGGCTGGGGGTGGGGTGAGGGTGGGACCCAAGCAGGTTGGGGGGCGGGCGACGAGGGAGGAGGACTTTTGATGGAGAATAATCCAACCTGGGACTGGAGAGTGAGGTGGGGGCGTCGGATTGGAATTCGGGATGGTCTTGGGTCGATGTGGAAGATGAGACTAGGGAGGGATGGCTTCTAATGGGGGAGGGGACTGAACGAGGGTGGTGATTTGGGGTTGGCCTGGAGCAGTTGACAGCTTCGGATCTGAGCTGGGGTGAGGGGTAGGAGAATATTTCAGTGGAGCGTGAGTAGCAGATACAGGATAGGACCTGTATCTGGTTGGATAGGACCCTGCGGAGTGTTAATTCAGGAGGGTGGAATTTGGGGTGGACCTGGAGCAGGATGATGGAGGTAGCAGGAGCTGGGGGTGAGGGGCTTGGCAGGTGTTGAGACCTGAGCTTGAAGTGGGTGTTTGTCATCTGGGGCTGGTGGAATTTGTGGAGACTTATGGAATAGCATGGGTTAGGATAGAGCAGAGGAGTGCAATTTGGGGGTTTCCTGGGGTGGGCTGATCGAGGTTGGAATAGGAGTTAGTGGAGGTGGGACATTCAATGAGGGGAGTGTGATGGTGAGCTGGCAAGAAGGGGTCAAATTGGAAGGCAGGCCGGAAATGGGAGAACAGGGATGGAAATGGAGTGAGGGGCACAGTGGGTTGGATTTAGGATGATCTTTCAATCACTGGAAAGGACATGGTGACTCCTTGGTTGCAGGGTCAAGGCAGAGGGCACATAAAACATCCCTGGGCTGCATTAATCGAAAGGATAGCGGCAGGTGGTGAGCAAAGTTGGGGGATGGTATCTTGAAGAAAATGTCCCTTGCCCAAGGTGGCAGAGGGAGTTTGGAGAAGGACTTTCAGAGATGAGCTGGTAGGCCTGGAGAGGTGGTTGTTGACGGTGAAGTGGCACAGGGCAAATTTAAGGAGTGGGAGACCTGGTATGGATGGGGCAGAGAGGATAGAGAGGGACAGTGAGCTGTGGTTGGGGGTGGGGAAGTGGGTTGAATATTTTGGATATGAAGGATTGGGATGACCTCCAGGAGACCCGTGAGGGTTAAGGGTTGGTACTTAAATGGACAGCTTTGGTGGCTGTGGCTGGGGGAGAGGCAGTAAGGCTGTTAGAGGGGACTTTGCAGCGAAGACAGAAGAGACCTCATTCTTAGGGGCCATTTTAAGCTGTTCGTTTCATCTTTTTGTTTGTTTTATTTGGATTAGCATAATTTGGAAGTCAAGTCAGCCCAAAGGGTAAAGTTGAAAGGGACTTTACTTAAGGTAGAATTAAGGAGGGGAGGGTGTCTTCTGTTATTTGTAGATCATAAAAAGAAAGTTGGGGGGAAAAAAGCATACTTCCAAACTAAAGGTGGGAAGATAAACTGGAATGTAATAGGTATCTTTCTACATCATGTCTCTACCTTCTCCTTTCCCCTCTCCTCCTGGCGTGTTTAAAATTATACCTGGAATTTGAAATTTAAATAGATTTGGTGAGCTTGAGATTGTTAAGGGTGCATTCCTTGCTTGAGAACTAATGAGTGAGCCTGAAAAATATGAGGCTGAATTTATTTTGTAGGTAGGCAGCATGCACATAGGCAAAAAGAGCTTGGGCCTTTTTTACCACCTCTTAAAATTAGGGGGTTGAATTGATTGCTTGAAGACGCCATTTGTTAGTGTCCTGGTTTGCAAGGCAATTAGGCCCATCATTGTATTGCAGGCTAATAATCCTGAGATGAGTCTTGGCACCACCGCTTTATGTAAACAGAGAGAAGAAGGAAATATGGAAATGTCATAAATATTCATTGGTGAGATGGTTTGGTACTGATGGAGTTTTTCATATGATTGTCTTTTGACATTGATAAGATTTAAAATAATTGGATTGTATTTCTAAAGATTGAATTTTCTTCCAAAGGAATTCAGGTGATCAGAATTCTATCAGATGTGCATAAATAAAGCATACTGAGTCATTTTTATTTTTTTAGGGAATGATGTTGATGTAGGTGCATTGTATTAACTAGAGAAACAGTATCTCCATCTGTTCATCAGAAATTCGATTTAAACCTTAATGATATGCTCATTCTTATGGCAGAATGGTGATAATGGAAGGTACAGAGGAGTGTAAATGGAGGGAACATCTTTAGAGAAACAGTTTTCTGGACCTAATTGCATTAACTGTGATGATATGTTAAACATAAAGTGGCTGTTGATTAGAGCTCAGACTGAAAAAAAATGAGGAGGGATGTAAAGAAGACAAAACAGCACCATTGGGATCGAAATAATTCTTTTTGTTTTTGTTCAAGCTTCAGAGTTTAGCTCACAAACCATTTTCCTTGGCTTTCACAATTGAGCACATAAAAATATCCATTTAGAATACTTTTTTTTTTAGCTCCAAAATGGGCAGAATGGTGGAAAGTTGGACTTATCCTTTGAATTGAAAGTGTTTTGTAATTAGGAAGCTTTCTGTATTACAATAAAAATCAGGTTTGAGCAGTTAGCTGTAATTCAATGAGACTGAAATCTAGTGCAAGCATTTCTCTCTAACTTTACTTTGGGGTCTAGACATTGTTTTTTGCAGATCTGCAGGCTTGGTCTAGAGGTGAGATGTTTATATTAAAGCTCTAGCTTTTGAAAGCTCAAAATGAAAAGTAATTGCCTGGGAGAAATGTGCTGTTGGATTTTTTTTTCCCACAGTGTGGTCACCTGTGCAGTAGTAATGTTTTTGTATGTTTACCTCATTTGATCCTTCAGATACCCTGGTGAGAAGAGAGCAGATGGAGGTATTGGTAGACAGAAGCCTTGGTGGAATGAATAACCCATGAGTTTAGGAGTCAAGAGTCCTGGATTCAAATCTCAGTTCTACTACTTGAGAGCTGAGAGATTACAGTTAAGTCATTGAAAACCTTTCATATGGCTAGGTGAGGTGGCTCATGCCTGTAAGTCCCAGCACTTTGTGAGGCCGAGGTGGGCGGATCACTTGAGATCAGGAGTTTGAGACCAGCATGGCCAACATGATAAAACCCCATCTCTACTAAAAATACGAAAATTAGCCAGGCATGGCGGTGGGCATCTGTAATCCCAGCTACTTGGGAAGCTGAGGCAGGGGAATCACTAGAACCCAGGAGGTGGAGGTTGCAGTGAGCCAAGATCGCACGCACCATTGCACTCCAGCCTGGGCAACAAGAGCAAAACTCTGTTTCAAAAAAAAAATCAAAACAAAAAAACAAACCTTTTCTGTCTAGTGGTAATAGTTGCACAACATTGTGAACATGCTTAATACCGCTGAACTGTACACTTCAATTTGGTTAAAAAGGTAAAAATGCACACACACACAAACCTTAGAAACCAAAAAAACTAGCCAGGCACAGTGGCTCATACCCGTAATCCTAGACTTTGGGAGGCTGAGCCAGGAGGATTGCTTGAGCCTAGGAGTTCGAGAACAGTTAGGGCAACATAGGGAGACCCTGTCTCTACAAAAAATAAAAAGATTAGCTGGTGTGGTAGCATACACCTGTAGTCCCAGATACTCAGGAGGGAGGTGGGAGGATTGCTTGAGCTAGGGAGGTCAAGGCTGCAGTGAGCCACGATCTTGCTTCTCTTTACTACAGTCTGGGTTACAGAGGGAGACCCTTTCTCAAAATGAAACTTTCATACTTCAGAAGGCTGTCAGGGGGAGCAAACCAGTTCATGTACTGAAAACACTGTACATATATGAAATATCTATTCACTATTTATTTAATGAATGTCTGCTAAGTGCCAGGGGAAATAAAAATGAACAGAAAGCAGTTGTCAAGGAGCTTTCAGTGTCATGGGAAAGATAGACAATTTAAATATGGTGAGAAAAGTGAGGCAAAATGCTGTGGTTAAGTGCGATAGTTAAGTGTGGGTTTTGAAGTCTGTCTACTACTTACTACTGCTATGTGACATTGGGTACAATGGGCTCATCTGTAAAGTGGGGATAATAGAATTAATATCATAGGATTGTTTTGAGGGTTAAATAAGATAATCAGTGGGAAGCATTTAACACTATATATTATATAGTACACATTAAAAAAATATTAGTTGTTGCCATTATTGTTAGAAAGATAGGCAGAGGCCAGAATGGTGAATAGCCTTGTGTGCCCTGCCAATGAGTTCTTAGTATTGTGGTATTTATTAATGAGGTATTACTTTGTATTATGATCTCATGCATATTTGGATGTTTACAGTCTAGGAACTTTAAACAGTTCTTTAAATGCCAGGCAAAGTCCTAAATAGACGTTAGCTGTTAGCTTCCTCGTTAATCAAATAAGAAGAAAAATTATGCTCTGAGAGGTTAAATGACTTGTTTAAGGTTACACAGTCAGTAAGTGGAAAAGTCTGGATTACAGCCTCCAAATTCTCATTTGTCAACCCCATTTATATCCTTTTTTTAAGTTGCAAAATATGTCCTATGTATGAAAGTATATTTAGCATAAACCTACAATTTAAAGAATAACAAATTGAAGACTTTTCTATTTGTTACCCAGCTTAACAAAAAGATTTCGAGTACCTTTAAAGTCTCTTGTGAGGTCCTACTTGATTGAATCTCCCACCTTCTCTCTCCCTTAGAGGTAAAGTGTTTCCTAAATTTTATGTGAATAATTTCTTTGCTTTTCTTTATACTTTTACCAAATATGTGCATATCCCTAAACAGTGTATTTTTTTTTTACCTTTGCAACTATTTATAAATAGAATTATAGGGTAAATGTTCTGACTTGCTTTATTCTTATTTTTTAACTTTAAAAAAAGCTTTATTTCTTCCACCATTAAATAATGTCTGCTCATGATAGAAACTAGAAATTACAAAAAGTAAAAAGAAGCAAAAGTATTGTTTTTAGTTGCATTCCCCAGTAATACTTTTTCTTTTTTAGAGACAGGGTCTCAGTGTATTGTCCTGGTCAAGTGATCCTCTTGCCTCGGGCTCCGAAAGTGCTTCCAAATGCAGGCATGTGCCACCATGCCTGGCTGGCAAATGCTTTTTGTAGAAAATATTTTATGCCACATGTGGCCTCTGTTCTTTCTCCTCCCTTTCACTCCTCTTCCCTTTCGTCTCCCTGTCTTTCTCCCCATTTTTCTCCTTCTGCCGGCCCTTCCTCTTGCTTCTTCTCCCCATTCTTTCTTCTCCCACCCCTTCTCTTTCTCCTTTAATGTGGTTTTAAGAATGTAAAAACTCACAGGCTGTTCAAAAATAGGCCATAGGCGGGCCATAGCTTGCCAACCCCTGGTATATTAACAGAATCAACTCAAAGTTATAGAATATTGAAGAGCAGAGAGACTAAACCAAGTTCACATTTCTTTCTTTCTTTTGTTAAATTTAGTTCCTTGGGCAGTTATGCATATCTTTAGCATCGAAAAACAACTGTGTCAAATTTTTTTGTCAAATTACACTTATCTAATAGTTTAACATTTTATTAAATTAGCCATTAGTCTCTATATGAAGGCAGTTAGAAAACCTTAGTTTATAGAGTTCCAATACACTTCCTTTTCCTGCTAGTTAGGCAGGTGTCTGGGTCCTTTCAGAATATGCCTATTTTATGATGATATAGATTGTGCTTTTTCTTAGATACAGACATTTTGAAGGAACCCTGAGATGATATATTTTTCACAGTAAACTTCAATACTTGGCTGACTTGAGACTATGATCTTGATTTGCCTTCTGATCATGTTCCTCAAGCTTGATGATTTCTGCTAATGCTCATATTTCTTTTCTAGCTTCTGTTTTTGTAATTTTCTTAGTGTTTTAGTTTTTAGTTTCTTCCTCTGTCTTTTCTTTTGTGTCTTCCTCTGTCTTTTCTTTTGAGTTGATAGCACATGTCTCTATTAGTAAATAACAATTATGCTATTTATACTTATGCAAATACAATGATACCATTTTGTTTGATCTGTAGTTCTTAGGTTGGTCATGTGGTATTTTTTCATTTCAAGGATGAAGAAATTAAGTATCTAAGAGGGTAGCTGTGTGCAGTGGCTCACACCTGTAATCCCAGCACTTTGGGAGGCTAAGGTGGGAGGATCACTTGAGCCCAGGAGTTCAAGACTAATCTGATCAACATAGTGAGATTCAGTCTCTACACAAAATAAAACAATTAGCTGGATGTGATGGCATGCACCTGTGTTTCTAGCTATTTTAGAGGCTGAGGTGGGAGGATCACCTGAGCCCGGGAATTTGAGGCTACAGTGAGCTATGATTATACCACTGCACTCTAGTGTGGGCAAGACTATGTCTCAACAAATAAATAAATAAAAAGATTCAAGATGGTAATTTGTCTCAGGCCTTAAGAAGGAAGTTCATAAGGAAAGACAAAAGGTACCTAACATTTGAGTATCTATGGCAGGCAATATGCTGGGTGCTTTCTCTTCCTTACAGGTAGAATTTAATTCTCACATTTCTACTGTATGAGGAATTGTGACCATTTTACAGAAGAAGAACCTGAAGCAACTGAGGCATATGGTGATTAACTAGTTTGCATTTGTTTATATAGCTAGTAAGAGAAGAAAAACTCGTATTAAAAAACCTGATCTGCCTTGCTCCGGAGCCATTGTTCTTTTTGTTGTACAGCATGTAAATCTTCCTGTTTTTAAATTGTTAAATCAGTAGTCTTTTTTTTTTTTTTTGAGACAGAATCTTACTTTGTCTCCCAGCCTGGAGTGCAGTGGTGCGATCTTGGCTCACTGCAACCTCCTCTTCCCAGGTTCAAGCAGTTCTCCTGCCTCAGCCTCTCAAGTAGCTAGGACCACAGGTATGTGCCATCATGCCTGGCTAATTGTTTGCTTTTTTGGTAGAGCTAGGTTTCACCTTGTTGGCCAGGCTGGTCTCAAACACCTCACCTCAGATGATCTGCCTGCCTCAGCCTCCCAAAGTGCTGGGATTATAGGTGGGAGCCATCATACCCAGCCTAAATCAGTAGTCTTCAAACTGCTTAAACAGGTAGTGTCTGCCTGTTCTTTAGAATCACCTGAGGAGCTGTTTAAAAAACACGTCAGTTCTACTCTGGACCAGTGTTAACAAAACTTCTGTAGGTGAGCATAAGGCAGATGTGTGTATATTCATATAGAAAATATACATTAAATTCAATTGAGGTATGTATAACATGTAGAAAAAAATGCACAAAAAGTATAACCAACATTCAGATCAAGAAAGGAAACATCCCCTCCTCCAAGAAAACCAACAACTTTCAATACTGTCGATTATTTTTGCCTGTTTATGATGTGTTATAAGGTATGACTGGCTTTTCATATGCAATATATTTGTGAGATTGATTTATGTTCTTGTATGTAGGTATAGTCTGTTCTTGCTTACTGCTGTGTAGCAACAATTCTCAAACATTTTGGTGTCTTCACATTCAAACTTATTGAAGACTCCAAAGAACTTTTGCTTGCAGTGGTGCAGTCATGGCTCACTGCAGCCTTGACCTACTAGGCTGAAGTGATCCTTCCACCTCAGCCTCCCAAATAGCTGGGACTACAGGCATGTGCCACTATGCCTGGCTATTTAAAATTTTTATTGTAGAAACAAGATCTCGCCCTGTTGCCCAGGCTGGTCTCAAACTCTTATGTTCAAGCAATTCTCCTGCCTCAGCCTCCCAAAGTACTGGAATTACAGGCATGAGCCACTGTCCTCAGCTGTGTTAGCATATTCTAATGAAAACACATATATTATTCTAAGTGAAAAAAATTCGAATAATATTTTACATTTAAAAAAATTTCTTGAGTATCTTATTGGATCTGCCTCTGCGTTCAGTCTGTTGCAGTTTGTTGTCTTGGATGGAATATAAAGAAAATCCAGTCCCACATAGATAGGTAATTGGAAAAAGGAGTAATGTTTTTAATTTTCTTTAATTGTGGATATTTCTCTTTGATACTACACCAGTCATGACCAGCCCTTTGAATATGACGACTTTTTTTGCTTATCTCTGGTGGCTATCATGAAAATTATATACACTTTTTTTTTAAGCTCATTACCTATCATCAGTGTTAGTGTATTGTGTGAGGCCCAAGACAATTTTTCTTCCAATGTGGCCCAGGGAAGCCAAAGGTTGGATGTCCGTGTTACATCGAAACTTGACAGTTGGCAGTTTGTTAAGATTCATTGCCTTCTACAGTCTGAACCATATCACTGAGCTTTTCATGCTCTGTTACATTAAAATCCATTGGTCTGTTTTTTTCTTTATTATTTTTAAATTTGCTTATTTCTCCAAGAAAAACCATTTGTCTGTTCTGTACTTTAAGTAGATCTTTTATCCATGCATAATTTTTGTAGTATTATGCATTGGTCATTTGGAAAATACTGGTTCACTAAGTATCTTAGTCTGCTCAGGCTGCCTTAACAAAATACCATAAACTGGGTGGGTTAAACAGCAGAAATTTATTTTCTAACAGTGCTGCAGCTAGAAAGAAGTCCAAGATCAGTGTTTCAGCATGGCCGATTTTTGTTTCAGCATGGCCTATTTCCTCACATGGTGGATTGTAGAGGGAGAAGAGAGAGAGAGAAAGAGAATAAGTGTGAGTGAACAGGCAAACTCTCTGGTGTCTCTTTTTAAAGGCACTAATCCCATCATGGCAGCCCCACCCTTATGACCTCATCTAAACCTAATTATAAATCATCTAAACCTCATTATCTCCCAAAGGATCCATTTCCAGATACTATCACGTTGAGGAATAGGGCTTCAATTTATTAATTTTGAGGGGAGGGAGTTCAGTCTATATCACTGAGTTATGTGGAGCTTCTTTTTTGAGATGTGGACCTTCTTTTTGAGACCTGGTTTCACACAGGAGTACAGTGATCCATTCACAGCTCACTTTGACCTCAACTTCTTGGGCTCATGTGATCATGTAATCCTGCCACCTCAACCTCCCGAGTAGCTGAGACTACAGGTGCAGGCCACCATGTCCTGCTAATTTTTTTTTTTTTTTTTTTTTTTTTTTGTGAGATGAGAGTTTTGCTCTTGTTGCCCAGGCTGGAGTGAAATGGCACAATCTCAGCTCACCGCAACCTCCTCCTCCTGGGCTCAAGTGATTCTCCTGCCTCAGCCTCCTGAGTAGCTGGGATTACAGGCATGCACCACCGGCTAATTTTTTGGTATTTTTAGTAGAGATGAGGTTTCTCCACTTTGGTCAGGCTGGTCTCCAACTCCCAATCTCAGGTGATCTTTCTACCTTGGCCTCCCAAAGTGCTGGCGTTACAGGCATAAGCCACTGACCCCGACCAGTTTTTGTATTTTTTGTAGAGACGGGATTTCACTGTGTTGTCCAGACTGGTCTCCAACTCCTGGGCTCAAGTGATCTTCCCGCCTTAGCCTGCCAAGGTACTGGAATTACAGATGTGGGCCACTGCACCTAGCCATGTACAGATCTTCTGAATTGTATAATGTTTAAGAAACCACATTTGTTAATATCACCACTGATCTCATCAGACAAGTCTTTTCTAATTTTCACTTGAAAGCTCAAATTTTATCATTGGCAACCAGTACTGACAGTTGTTTTCCTTGAAGTGACAGTCTCACATTGTTCATTTTCAAAAAATTGTCTGCCAAACATCCAAATCTGAATAATCATAATTTTTCTGCCACTCATTTTTTGAAGTAAAAATGGTGTTTATGAAAAAAAGCAGCTAGTACAGCTTGCAACTCAGTTGCACAAATGCTTTAGTGCTTTTCTTTGAGATAATTTTTGTACCTTAATATGCAGCAGAAATGCTTTATATGAGGCAGGGTGTAGTGGCTCACCTCTGTAATCCCATCACTTTGAGGGGCTGAGGCAAGTGGATCACCTGAGGTCAGGAGTTTGAGACCAGCCTGGCTAATATACTGAAACCCTGTCTCTACTAAAAATGCAAAAATTAGCTGGGCGTGGTGGCACACGCCTGTAATCCCAGCTACTTGGGAGGCTGAGGCAGGAGAATTACTTGAACTGGGGAGGCAGAGATTACAATGAGCCGAGATCGCACCACTGCCCTCTAGCCTGGGTGACAGAGTTAGACTCCATCTCAAAAAAAAAAAAAAGAAATGCTTTATGTGTACATTCCATTTTTCTATTTCTTCACACAGAATATGAAAAAGATGTATAATTAACGATTAAGATTTAGTAAAATTAATACTTTTATTTTTTTGAGATTGAGTTTTGCTGTGTTGCTCAGGCTGATCTTGAACTCCTGGCATCAAGTGCTCCTCCTGCCTCAGCCTCTCTAGTAGCTGGACTACAGCTCTGCACCACTGTGCCTGGCTAAAATTAATAATTTTTATGACTTCATCAAGAACATTCTTTTTTTTGGAGACTGAGTCTCACACTGTCGCCTTGGCTGGAGTGCAATGGTGCGATCTTGGCTCACTGCAACCTCCGCCTCCTGGGTTCAAGTGATTCTCCTGCCTCAGCCACCTGAGTAGCTGGGATTACAGGAGCCAAAATCATCACCAGCTAATTTTTGTATTTTCAGTAGAAATGGGGTTTTGCCATGTTGGCCAGGCTGGTCTTGAACTCCTGACCTCAGGTGGTCCACCCACCTCAATTTCCCTAAGTACTGGGATTAAAAGGCATGAACCATCATGTCCGGCAAGAATATTCTTTAATGAAACTGAAACTAGGTTTTTTTTGTTTGTTTTATTTTGTTTTTTAACATGTCCATGAAGAATGCAATGATACTGTTACAGGTGTCCCTGCCTTGATTCAATATTGGATGATATATTTTTATTTGTTGATATAATTATGTTTCTGGGCTTTGCTTATTTTTTATTGGGGGAATAACTGATTTTTGTCAAACCTTTACTAAAAATACTGTTTTGAAAGCCTATGTGAATGCAGTTTTTTCTTTGCCTTAGTAGAACAGAAAAAACTTTAGAGTTGAACAGTTTCACAGCTCCATCAGGATGTTAGAAAATTCATTGGGCTTGGTGCTTACTTTTCTCCACTTTGTGGTTAAGGAAAGGTGTGAAGTGACTTTTAGAGAACTATCAATAGCTATGCATAAGAGTGGTTTTTTAGGTATATTAGGTCCCCCTACCCTTAGCCTGGAACATTTACAGTAGAAAAAGACAAAGGTATAGATGAAGCCATAGGCAAATAATCTTGTATAGTGACTTTGGTTTTTCACTGTGATTGGACAGAGGAGAATAGAGAAAGAGGTAATCTAGACAAGTCATAGTGCTAAACATTGTTTTATCTTCCAATTAACACCCCTGTATAGCCTGGAACCCTTGTTCTGGGGGTGGGGAGTTAACATTCATTAATGTGTACCGACATTGTGCTAGGCCCTGTTATCTTACTTAAACCTGACAATTTTTCTGTGTGTATGAGGCCATATTTTTCAGTTTTAGACATTTAAAAAGATGATGACGATGATTTTTTATTTTTTGAGATGGGGTCTTGCTGTGTTGCCCAGGCTGGTCTTGAACTCCTGGCCTTAAGTGATCATCCTGCCTCAGCCTCTTGTATGGCTGGGACTACGGGTGTATGTCACTGCACCCTCTGTGGTCACCATACTTATTTTATGTGTAAGAAAACAGAGGTTCAGAGATGTTGAGCCTGTGCAGGCCCATCAGCCAATAAGTGACTAGAGTGGGATTTATCCCCAGACTTTTCTGCGTCCAAAACCTACGTGTGCTTTTTCCTGTGTGCCATGCTGCCTTCCAGAGACAATGTCACAATGATTATTTGTATGTCCCTGATACTTGGAACCTAGCAGGGGCTTAGTACATTTTTGTGGAGTGATTGAGCCAGTGCTAAGTGAGTGAACCAGTTTTCACAGAGCAGGATGTAACTTACCCACTCTGAGCTTATGTGTATGTTGGTACTTCAAAGTATAGAGTAATGTAGTGGTTTTGGTTTTGTACACTAGGCTCTGGGCACCATTTGTTGCTATGGGGAAGGGGTCAATCTCCTTTTTTTCTTATTTTTTTTGAGACAGAGTCTCGCTCTGTTGCCCAGGCTGGAGTGCAGTGGTGTGATTTCGGCTCACTGCAGCCTCTGCCTTCCAGGTACCAGCAATTCTCCTGCCTCAGCCTCCCGAGTAGCTGGGATTACAGGTGCACGCCACTGTGCTCAGCTAATTTTTGTATTTTTAGTAGAGATAGGGTTTCACCATGTTGGCCAGGATGGTCTTGAACTCCTGACCTCGTGATTTGCCCGCCTCGGCTTTCCAAAGTGCTGGGATAATAGGCTTGAGCCACCATGCCTGGCCAGGGTCAGTCTTCTTAATGATAAATGTAAAACTATTTAAATAATTTGGATATTTAGTAGTCTAAGAAATTTAATGGAATGAATTTTCCCTAGATTGTTAATGATCTTTTTAGAAATACATACTGCATCTACTTTGTTCTGGCTTATTCTGTTAATAGCTATGAAATCTTGGGTTTGTTACTGCATTTTTCTGTTTCGTTTTTGTAATCTTTAAAAGGGTAGGATAGTAATAATAGTACATAATTCCTATGTAATTGTGAGGATTGAATGAGATCATTCTTATAGAGAACTTACAGTGCTTGGCATGTATTAATTACTCAGTAAATGGTAGCTGTTATTAATGTTATCTTTCTAGAGTAGAAGTATTGAATTTATTGTGACTTTCAATATATGAAGAAGGAATAATGTCTTGTCTTTTTTTTTCCCCCAGGGTTGGAGTCTTGCTATGTCGCCCAGGCTAGAGTGCAGTGGCATGATCTCGGCTTACTGTAACCTCTGCCTGGATTACAGGTGTGTGCCACCATGCCCAGCTATTTTGTATTTTATTAGAGACGGGGTTTCACCATGTTGGCCAGGCTGGTTTCAAACTCCTGACCTCGTGATCCACCTGCGTTGGCTCCCAAAGTGCTGGGATTACAGCTGTGAGCCCAGCTTCTTTTGTCTTTTAAAGCACCTTTATTAGAGAAATAAAGCACTGAATTTATTGGTTTTTGTATTTTGGGACTTATTTTGTAGTTGTAGCTTACTTGGTCTCTTCTTGTCAAGGAAGATCAAACTTTGGCTATTTGCCTGGATTTCTTGGTGAACCAGTGGAGGTATGGTATGACCTTTGATTCTCCATCATTCTTTTGATGGAGTCTTGTTAGGTTGCCCAGGCTGATCTCGAACTCCTGGCCTCAAGCGGTCCTCTGCCTTGGTCTCCTAAAGTGCTTGGACTCTATCATCTTTTTAAACTTTGTGGTTTCTGGTTGAAACAGATTGGATTGTTCTGGAGAGTTCACTGAGGTTGATAGTTCTTTCTCAATTAAAAATGTTAGTGGGCCAGGCATGGTGGCTCACACCTGTGATCCCAACACTTAGGAAGCCAAGGTGGGAGGCTCACTTGAGCCTAGGAGTTTGAGACCAGCCTGGGCAACACAGGGGGACTCCATCTCTACAAAAAAAAAAAAATAAATAAATTAGCTGGGAGTGATGGCACATGCCTGTGGTCCCAGCTACTTGAGAGGCTGAGGTGGGAGGATCGCTTGGGCCCAGGAGGCCGAGGCTGCAGGGAGCACTGATTACGCCACTGCACTCTATCTTGGGTGACAGAGAGAGACCATGTCTCAAAAAAGGAAAAAAAAAAAGTGAATTTAGAAAACGTCCCTTTTAAAATTTTTTCTAACTAGATCAATCATCCCTGAGGTGGTGCAGTATTTCTCCGTAATACCCTGTCCCAGAAGCAAAGGAGTGTTTTAAAAAATATTTTTCTGTGTTTATTTACATTTTGATCAGGCTGTAGAATTATGAAGGGAAAAACCTACACCCTTTAAAATGAGCACGTCTGAAAGCCTGTCCTTCAACCAGGTGTCATTGTAGGGACACTGTCTCCTAGATAGGAGTTAGTATGAAACTCTTGACTTAAAACCTTTGAGATGAGGCCCATGTTTCCTATTAGGGTATCTCAGGTAGTTCAGGATCCTCTCCCTAACTTCCTCACCATTGTCATTCATTGTTTGTCTTTCCTCCTGGCTTACACATTTTACCTCCAGTACTCCTTAAGTTTGCATTGTTCTGTGCCTGGAGTTCTTCAGATGTGCAATGTGTCTTTTCTCACTGTCTTTGCACCTGCTGTTCTCTTGGCCTAGATATCTCTTTGTTACTCTTAATGGGTCTACTCTGACTTAGCCTTTAAGACTCATCCTAGGAGATAACCTTTTCCAGGAGGTTTTCCGTGATTTCCTAGGTTGGGATTGGGTACCCCATCTCTGGGTTACTCTGATTGTGGTTATCCATTTATTATTTGTTGGTCTCTTCCACTTATAGTGGACAGGAGTTGTATCTGATCATCCTTTTATTCTCAGAGCCCATCTTGGGACCTTGTACAGAGTAGGCATCAGTAAGGACATGTCAAGTGAATTCATCATTTCAGACTGGCCTATTAACAGCTGTAATTTCCCAGCCAGTCAGTTACTCCATGTTGCTCTGGGCTGGGGTTTAATAGAATGTCTTCTATCATGGTGGTTGTCCCTTACTCCCTGCCCCTTGTGTTGTCTCTACTTCAGCCCACTCTCATGAAGCTTTCCTCTACTCCTTGCCTATAGCTGGGTCAGTGGAGCTGTGTACACAGTAGACCCAATGAGACTCAGAAAGAACTTGATTTATGACAGATCCCTGGAATCTCACTTGGAATGAATGAAGATCACATTGGTAAATGGAGAAGCTGGGACCTTATGATTGCTTTTCTGACCCTTAGAGTTCTTTTTTCTGCTTCCAAGTTTCCTCTGTATTAACCTTTGGTCAATTTTAATTTATAGATAATCTAAAACGAATGGTATGAAACCAGATTGTATCAAATGCTTGTGCATTTGATTTTTACAACTGAAATATAAGACTTACTTGTTTGATGGTGGAAAGATTGAGACTTTAAGCAATGTGGGTTTTTAATGACTGCTCTGTTAAGCCATTAGTAGTTTCTGGCAGGCAATTTAAATTATGACTCCCCAAAATATTTTGTTGATTAGAGTTTTAGTGGCAAGCAAAAAAATCACTTATGCATATATGCATTCTTTTAGTCAACATGGATATTAACCTCTATGTTAGGTTGGTTTTGTTGATACACGGAGATGAGTAAGGCATAGTTGCTGTCTTCAAGGAGATCCCAGGTACAACAGAGATAAGGTATAAGCAAATAAGTTACAGTTCAATGTGTTATAGATGTTATACAGTAAGTAGCAGAGAGGGGATTTTCAAACCTTGTTATAGGGAAGAGTTCTTGGAGGAAGAGTAACCTGAACTTATTTCTGAAAGAAGACTAGGTCTTATGTGTGGACAACTCTGGTCACAGAGTCAGAAGAATGGAATTTGAACCCCAGCTCAGCCACTTACTAGGTGTCTGACATGGACAGGTTGTTTAAGCATTCTGTGAATCTCAGTTTTTTCCCATGTAAAGTGGGGAGAGTTATATCTGTATCCATCTTTGAAATTTAATACATGTGAAAGAAACTTATAAATGTGGTATACAAGTATTCTGTTTTTAGCTCATAAATGTGATATACAAGTATTCTGTTTTTTTTCCAAACCAAACTGTATCCGGCTTTATTAAAGATACGTTCCATAAATAGTCATGGTATTTTAGGCAGGACATGGGCAGACAATCCTTAACAGTGTACAACAACTTTCAAACTCCCTTCTTCAATGGACTACCAAAAATCAGAAAGCCACTATAAAACCCAGTGAAGTCGTCATCTGATGGTCTGAACAGGGAAAGTTTAGAGTGAGGGTTGACATGTCACATTTAGCATGTTAACAACTTTTCACAAGCCGACCCTGACTTTCAGGAAGTGAAGTGAAAATGGCAGAATTTATCTGAAGATCCACAATCTAGAAACGGAACCACTGCTCTTTTGACAGATGCCATCTCAGTGGCATCACTGGAAGTCCAGATTGCCTAACCAATGATTGGGGGTTAGGTCCCAACAGATGTCTAGGCTTAAGGGAGTTAAGTCTATGCTGAAAGATGGAAAGGGAGATGAGGACATAAAACCGATTTTGTTTTTCCATACCACAAGGCTTTTGTGCCCAAGGTGGCCATGTGTGTCAAAATCAGGGAATTCCTCCTACTGGGAGCCAAGAGGAAGTCTCTCAAAACTGGAAGGGAAAGGTGTTTTCCCCATATCGATCCAGCTTCGGAGACATTCTGTTAGTAACATATACTCCTTCCCCCCAAAACAACAATGAAGTGTTCTGCGTGCTAACAACATAGCTTTAAAAAAAAGGTAAAACAAAATTCTGTATTTTCATAAAACTTGACTAAAAATAGTATTTCAAATTGCACAATCACCAGAAGTACACAGTTATCAAAAATGCGCTTGGCATCTCTAGCACCTTCACTTGGCATCTCCATCACCTTCAGCTTTCTGTGCCTGGTCTGTTTTGGCATCTCCATTTTCTGCAGGGTTAGGTTATTTCCCTCCTTGCCAGCCTCCGCTTTCCCCTTTTTCTCTTTGGGTATCTGTCGCCCGAGCTGGAGTGCAGTGGCGCAATCTCGGCTCACTGCAACCTCTGTCTCCCAAGCTCAAGCAGTTCTCCTGGCTCAGCCTCCTGAGTAGCTGGAATTATAGGCACGCGCCTCCATGCCTGGCTAATTTTTTATATCCTGAGTAGCTGGAATTACAGGCTCGTACCACCATGCCCAGCTAATTTTTTTGTATTTTTAGTAGAGAAAGGGTTTCACCATATTGGCCAGGCTGGTCTTGAACTCCTGACCTCGTGATTTGCCTACCTGGGCCCCCCAAAGTCCTGGGATTACAGGCATGAGCCACCACACCCAGCCCCTTCTCTCCCTTCTTTGCAGGGGCCTTTTAAGGCTTGGGCTCTAGCTTTGGAGGAGCAGGTTTAGCAGACAACCTCATGGATCTTCTCTGTGTTTCATCCTTCACCTTGGCTTTATCTCCTTTAGCATCCCCTTCAGCCTTTCTCTTGGGCCAGGTGGCGGTGACAGTGATGGTGGTGGGATGTAGGCGCTGGGCATGGGATGCAGTCGAGCACAGGGTTTGGTTGGTATGGGGGTCGTTCTCACTTCTGGTTTTCATTTTTTGTTTATTCATTGACAGTTATATTTTGACAGATTGTAGCATCAGTTTTGTTACCCAAACCTGAAATAAGTGAGGAAAATATTGAGTATGTTAGGGTGTAGATATCATTTATGAAGTGCTAATACTGTAAACATGTATCAGGGCAAAGATTTTAAAGTTCAGATCCATGAAACTTTGATTCTGTGCTATTATGCAAGATACTGCTTAAAGTACCTAATGAATGGTATCTGAAAAATTATTGAGTTTGCTTCTTAGTGGCTTAGATAGCAACAAGCTGAACTAGAAAGAGCCTCATTTCCTGTCAGAAGACTTCTGCTTGCATCCAAGTGATGCAGCTTATATCTGTGCCACCTTTGAAGATTATGTAACATTTTAGAATTTCATTTTGTTCATCAGTAAAAGAAAAATAATAGTTACTTTGTAGACTGTGAATTAGGAATAAACTGGATAAATTGCTTAGTGCTAGCTTTCATCAGTTAAAAGTTTAATTAATGGAATATTAAACAAATTTCCATTTAATTACACTTTATTTCATTAGAGAAACTTGCTCTAAAGGATGGGGGGAGGCGGGGATTCTGTCATTTATGCTTTACTGACATTGATAATATTTTACCTCCTTCTTCCAGTTATTCCTCAATAATTTTGCAAGGTGAATTTAAATCCCAGCTGTTGCACTTACTTGTTGTGTGACCTTCAAAGTTACTTAATCTTTCTATAACTTATTTTCTCCATCTATTAGATGGTATTTATATTATATAGTTGTTAGGAAGTAACTAAAGTGCTTAGTTCAGTGTTTAGCACATAGTTTGGTTTTAGTAAATGGTAGTGTATGGAATGAATGTATCCCACCAAAATTCATATGTTGAAACCCAAATCCTCAGGGTGATGTTTGGGGATGGGCCTTTTGGGAAGTAATTAGGTCATTAGGATGGAGCTCTTATAAGTGCCCGTGTAAGAAGAGACACCAGAGAGCTTACTTCTTCTCTCTCTGCTTTCCACGATTTGAGCATACATTGAGAAGAGGGCCATCTGCAAATCAGGAAGCTGTTACCAGGTACCAGATCTGCTAGTACCTTGATCTTGGACTTACCAGCCTCCAGACCGGTGAAAAATAAATATTTGTGGTATTCTGTTACATACACAGCAGCCTGAACTGACTAAGATGGATAGCATTGTTATTATCACTTTCATTTTATAAATGAGAAGGTGAATACAGATTTAGAAACCTGATTAGATTCATAGTAAGAATCAAGGATGGGATTCAATCCAGGTTTGTGTGATGCTGAAAACTTTACTATTTGTTTTTTTACAAGGCTACATTTTGTAATTAACATTTCATTTGTATGGAAACATTCTGAAATGCTGTAGAGTACTTGGAAATAATTTGTTATGCTTGAGTATTTAAAACTTTAGTGATATTTTACTAATAATTTACGTAAACTTGAAATTACATTGGTTAGGGAAAGAACTCTTTGGTCTGGCCTCCCTGTGATCAGTTTTAGGGCAGATATTCTGGGGTGGTAGTTGGTGGTTAGTAAAAAGAAAATTTTGTGTGTGTGAGTGTGTGTGTGTGTGTGTATGTGTGAATTTTCTCCTAAACAGCTTTATTGAAGTAAAATTGACATACAATAAGTGATACAAATTTAATATACAGTTTGCTTAGTTTTGACATACATATACACCTGTGAAACCATCACCACAAAGCAGTTGGTGAACATATCCAACACCTCCCAAAAGTTTCTTGGTGCCACCTTTGAAATCTTGCCCACCATGTTCTCCCAGTTTCCCCCTTTCAAGCAACCACCACCTATCGGCTTTTCTGTCACTATAGATTAAACAATGGTCAGATCAATCAGGATTTAGTCAGTTCACCTCTCTGCTGTAGTTTGCTCATCTGTGAAACAGGGATTCTACCGTCTTCCCAAAGGAGCATCGGAGAAGTTTAGGAACAATATGTGTAAAGAGCCTATCATAGTGTCTGATGTATAATAGGCCCTCAATCCCTGGAAGCCAATATTATCAGTAAGCTTTCACTTGGTACATTTGGGAGTTCAGAGTGCCAAAATGCATTTCTGTCACTTAGAGCTCCTGTTCTTTTCCACTGAATGGGCTTCCAGTGTTTTTTGAAACAGGAAACTTTACATTTAGGCAGCTTAAGGCCCTAAGGGACTTTCTGTTGTTTCTAGCCCAGTGTTCCACATGCTATTAATTATGGACAGATGTTCTTCAAAAATAAGAAAAGATCTCCATAGCAGATTTTTGAGTTCTTCATGCCTATGTTTAAGTCTGGCATTGTGATCAAGTTGCATAAAAAATGAGTTTGTAGTCAGAGTTCTGGGTTTTAGTTTCTATTCTGCCTTGGGCAAGTCATAAAATCTTTCTGAACCTCAGTTTTCTCAGTGTAAAGTGGTGGTGGTGGAGTCATTCCTCAGAAGTTTGTTGAGAAGATCAAAGGAGAATTCTGAAAGTGAATTGTATGATGATGTTATAATTCATCTGCATCCTCCTATGACTGCTTCGCAGTGTTAGAACTTTGTAAAAGGATGAGGTAGCATTTAAATCTGATACCTTACACGTTTTTCATATAAGTATTTAAATTAGGCTCTACTAATAGAATAAAATGGCAAAAACCTAAGGTTAAAAGTGCTTCCATTTTAAAGTCAGAGAAACTTTAATTCAGATCTTAGTTAAGTAGCTGTGTGACAGGGATAAATTATTTAATTTTTGTGTGCCTTAAATTCTCACCTGTCAATAAGGCATATCTCTTCTACCTCAGAAAGTTGTTGGGAAGATTAGGAATAATATGTGTACAGTAGTGGCATATAGCAGATGCCCAGTGATGCTCTAGCTTCATTCCTTCCATTTCCAAAATTGGTAGATTTGTGGATTCATTGAACGATTACTGAAGGGGTTACTTTTGCCTTCTCTATTCCATGATGCAGTTCAGCACAGGTTAGCTGTTAGGTAGTGTCTCAAGTTTCCCATTCAATTCTGTAAATGTCGTTTGAGGTGTGTGATGCTAGCAGTTATTGCAAAGGATTTTTTTTTTTTAATAGTGGCAGGAACCTATGCTATATTTTTGTACTTTCTCGTTAATTCTCACCACTCTGTCTAGCTAGAGATGCTTTGTATTGTGAGAGCCAGGGAAACAGGGGCCATTTTCTTGTCTCTTCTGTCTGTGTTTATTTGGGTTGGAGGATTGTCTAAAGGTTCCCTAGTGAATAAAGTAGTTTTGCTGAGTTCAGATTCTTCTCTCCTGGATGAGCCCAGGATTGAACTACCGGATGGGAAAAGAAATATAAAAATGTGGAGAAAACTGGTGAGTTCTGCTTGTAAAGTTGTCAGGATGTTTGAGTTGAGGGGTATGCAGAGAACAGTTGATTCCTCATTTCCCTCTTCCCTTCCAGAGCCTGTATACTCCAACACAAAGGGAGCTTTAAGATGGAGGTCTGCATTGTAATTTCCTAGAAATTACTGCTTCTGGTAATGGCTCATTCAGTTTTCACCTCTTTGCTGCAGTAGATGAAACAATGGAGACAATAAAGCCATTTATCTGGTGGCTGTAGCCTCAATGGGATGTTTGTTTTAATAATGGTATAATTTGCAGGGTTCATAAATTGTGATTTTATTCTCATGGAAATAACTGCCCGGTGGTATTTGGATTCTCAGGTCTCCTGTTGTGGATAATTTCACTAATATTCTGGCTGACAATTCCCTTTATTCTACACTTAGGTTTAGATTGTTCATGCTGCTTGGGTAATTAGCCCAGAGCAGAGCCAGTTTTTTTAGTTTGGGGCTGGCAGGTGGTTACTAGGTTACTAGAAGATCTTCTGAAGGGGGAAGAAACTCTGCTTAGGGATTCAAGGCAAATACCCTGGTTTATTTTGATTATCTGATATTAAAAGAATTATCTAATACCAAAATATTTGATGAAAATTGAAAATTTGATTCATCCGAATATTTGTTTTCAATGATACCAAACAGCCCATTGTATTTGGAATATCCTTTGAGTTTTAAATTTTCATGTACATGTTTTGGCTGGGAATATCCACAGAGGGCAGAGGCTGATAGTAGCTCCACATGCTAGACATTGCCGTAGGTGCTTCACTTACATTATTTCTAAATCTTTGTGTTTTTTTTTTTGAAACACAGTTTCACTCTTGTTGCCCAGGCTGAAGTGCAGTGGCACGATCTCGGCTCACTGCAACCTCTGTCTCACGGGTTCAAGTGATTCTCCTGCCTCAGCCTCCCAAGTAGCTGGGATTACAGGTTTCCGCCACCATGCTCAGCTAATTTTTGTATTTTAGTAGAGATGGGATTTCACCACGTTGGCCAGGCTATTCTCGAACTCCTGACCTCAAGTGATCCATTTGCCTCGGCCTCCCAAATTGCTGGGATTACAGGCGTGAGCCACCGTATCTGGACATTTCTAAATCTTAATGAAAACTTGGATAGGTAGGTATTGTTTCCATTTTACTCATGTAAACAGTTAAGACAAGTTTAGTAACTCAATTTAGGGACTCAGCTAATTAGTGGCAGACAGTTTACCAGATTCAAAGCTTATTCTAGATTTTCAATTATAGGGTGAGACTTCTGAAGATACATTCAAGTTTCTAGTAAACTGTTACATATTACAGCGGTGGGCTCAAAAATATACATGAATTAGTACCTATCATCAGAGGTATATATCTGATTGTTCTTCCTGTCATTTAATCTTGTTTTACAGCAGTAACATACATGGAGTATTTTGATCATCTCACCAAAATTAAGGACTTCTAGGCATAATCCTGTTTTAAGAATTCTTTAAAAGGCTCCAAAACATGGTGTAGTCACTGGAAATAGCCTCAGACTTGGGTTTCAAAATCTTGGCTCTCCATTTATTGGGTTATACCTCTAAACCATCATTGGATACCCCTTAATCTTGGATGAGCCTTGTTTTGCTCATCTACAGAATAGCGATATGATACACACTTTACAGGGACGTTAGGGTTAATGTATGTGGTTGGGTCTAATATATGCCTGTAACATGGTAGGGGGTCAGTAATATGTTGGTTTCCTTTCTTGACTAATGCTACTACTAGTAGAGTATCAGGATAATTTGGTACTTTCATCATCTGTCTTAGGATTTATTAAAAGACGGCCAACTTCAGCCAGACATGATGGCTCACACCTGTAATTCCAGCATTTTGGGAGGCTGAGATGGGTGGGTCACCTGAGGTCAGGAGTTTGAGACCAGCCTGGCCAAAATGGTGAAACCCTGTCTTTACTAAAAATACAAAAAAAAAAAAAAAAAAAAAAAAATTAGCCAGGCGTAGTGGTACACGTCTGTAGTCCCAACTACTCAGGAGGCTGAGGCAGGAGAATCATTTGAACTCAGAAGGCGGAGGTTGCAGTGAGCCAATATTATGCCTTGGTACTCCAGCCTGGGCGAAAAAAGTGAAACTCCATCTCAAAAAAAAAAAAAGATGGCCAATTATGTTATATCTTCATGTGGTACTGTTAAACTAATAGAGCTTATTTTTCTCTAGGAACTTGGTGTTCCATCTAGGTAATTTGTTTAAGGGACAGTTAGATAGATGATGTAGTTTTTTACGCTCTTTTGGTCAAGAGGGTGAGTGCATATGTGGAAAAGGCCTTGGATTTGTGATCATACAAACTTGGTGGAGTTCCAGCATTACTACTTACTAGCTAAGTTTCATGGGACAACTGATATTCTCTGCCTGAAACTTGGGATAGAGATAATAATAGCCGGCCTTCCCATCTGTTGTGAAGGTCAAATTAGATAATGAATGTGAAAATGCCTTTTAAATTGGAAATATGCCAGGCAAGATAGTAATTATTATGTGACAGTCATAATTAGTATTAGGTGGGGCTTAGAGAATTAACTACCTTATTTTTTTGAGACAGGGTCTTGCTCTGTCACCCAGGCTGAAATGCAATGGCTCATGGCTCACTGGAGCCTCCACTTCCCAGGCTTAGTCATCCTCCTGCCTTGTTTCCTAAGTAGCTGGGACCACAGGCATGCAACACCATGCCCCTACCCGTGTCTTGCCCCTAGGTTTTTTGAGACAGATCTTGCTCTGTCACCCAGACTGGAGTGCAGAGTCCCACTCATAGCTTACTGCAGCCTGGAACTCCTGTGTATAAGTGATCCTCTCACCTCAGTCTCCTGTGTAGTTGGAATTACAAGCTTGCACCACCATGCCTGTCTAATTCTTGAATTTTTTTGTAGAGACAGGGTGTCTAGGTTGCCTAGGCTGGTTTCAAACTCTTGTCCACCAGCCATCCTCCTGTCTTGGCCTGCCAAAGTGCTGGTATTACAGGCATGAGCCACTGTGCCCCGCCAGAATTCACTGCCATTTTAAGAGGGAAATTTGAAATTTCACTTGAACTATATAAAGACATTTTGATGAGTTTAATTGCAGTAGTCCTTAGGGACAGTGGAAGAAAAGAGGCTAGAATGATGTCTGGGTAGATAAAATTCAGTGAATGTAACTGCATAGTGGAAGTGAGAATGGGGTGAGGTACTGCTGTGAGGCAGGCCAAGAGCACTTAGGGAAGAGCTTAGACTTGAGGTTTGGATCTTGGTCTAGTCTTGATCCCTAGAACAAGGAAGTGGGAGGCTCCTTGATTAAAAAAACTTAGAACACTGGGTAGTATGTGGAGAACTGATTGAGGAATAGGGATAGAGGTAATAACTATAGCTTCCCTCATGATGACAGTCAAGTTGAAATCCTGGTTTTAAGCCTTCTAGGAATATGTACAGAAGTTAAAATAGATTTTTTTTCCTTTTTGTGGAGAACGAGATCTCGCTATATTGCCCAGGCAGGTCTCGAACTCCTGGGCTCAAGGTATTTTCCGTCTTCTGCCTACCTGAGAGCTGGGATTACAGGCATGAGCCACAGCACCCGGCTAAAATAGATTTTTTTCATTCCTCTTTCTAACCCCTAACAGTTAAGTGTGTCCATTTTTGGGGGAATTTTCCATGTGAGTCTTGTGATTATTGCACATGAATCCAGTGGTGTCTCTCAGGTGAGCACATTAATATATCTTCATTTAAAGAGGTACAGGTGGTGGCTGCCAAGTGGGGATCTGCTTCCACAGGCTAGAATGCTTAATTTTATGGAGTCATATTTAGATTATCTCTTACTTGAAAATTGATTCTGTTTACAGTATTTCAGTAATGCAGATGATATTTTTCCTAAGTGGAACATCAACCTAAATTTTCAATGTGTTTAATTATTGATGTATCTGAATGCTGCAGTGTATTAGTTAAGGATTTTTCCATGCGAGGGGAGGCTTCTGTCTCTGAGTTTTGGTACTACACTAATTTTATTCTTTTTTTTTTTTTTCAGGGGGATGTCAGTTTTTCTTTACTGCAAGCAACTGCATTATGTTGTCTGGATCATTGCCTTCTGTATTGAGTATTAGAGTAGAATAGTTGTCCAGGACAGTTTCAAAGTCTGTGTTTTATCTGATTGTAAGAACACACTTAGGCATCTTTCTTTTCTGTTCTTGGTCTACTAGTATGAACATGGTACAGTGACTAAATAAGGGGATGGGTTTCCATAGGTCCCACTCAGAATCAGTTTGAGTTACTTTATCATATTAACTTCATATGTAATAATGTCAACTTATATTTGCATAATTATTTGTAAAGTATTTTTATGGTACTTAAATATTTTTTTCTTTTTTTTTTTTTTGGAGACAGAATCTTACTCTGTCACGCAGGCTGGAGTACAGTGGCACAGTCATGGCTCATTGCAGCCTCAGCTTCCCAGGCTCAAATGATCCTCCCACTTTAGCTTCCTGAGTGGCTGGGATTACAGGTGCCTGCCACGATGCCTGGCTAATTTTTTTATTTTTAGTGGAAACAAGATTTTGCCGTATTGGCCAGGCTGGTCTTGAACTCCTGACTTCAGACAGGCAGATCACCTTTGAGAAAGAAAGACACACACATAAAGGGTTTTTTTTTTTTTTTTTTTTTGGAGACAGAGTCTTGCTCTGTTGACCAGGCTGGAGTGCAGTGGCGCGATCTTGGCTCTCTGCAACCTCTGCCTCTTAGGTTCAAGCAATTCTCCTGCCTCAGCCTCCCAAGTGGCTGGGACTAGAGGCATGCACCACCATGACTGGCTAATTTTTGTATTTTTAGTAGAGATGGGGTTTCACCATATTGGCCAGGCTGGTCTTCAACTCCTCACCTCATGATCCGCCTGCCTCAGCCTCCCAAAGTGCTGGGATTACAGGGGTGAGCCACCGCCCCTGGCCAACACAGAAAGATTTTTAAGGGCTACCTCTTATCTTCAGTTAGTCTGAATGAAAGTATCTGTTTTCCATACAAAAAAGACTATTGTGCATTCCTAAGAAAATAGATGTAAAGCTCTAACCAACAGCTAAAAGTATTATAGAGGGGGAGAAATACAGGATTTGGAGTTAGGAGACCTGGGATGTGGGGTACAGATTCTGTTAATAAATGAATGATCTTGTGTAATTAATTCATCTTTTCCTAACCTATAGAATGTATATGAAAAGCATAATAACTGCATCACAGGGTTTTAAGGCTCAAATAAGACAGGGAATATATTTCATATATACCTATATACTCATATAAACTGTTTCTGAGAAAATATAATGGTTAAGTATGTAGCTCTGAAGTCAGATTGCTAGCAATTTTAGTATCATCACTCTTTAATACTAGATACGGTGTCAACTTTTTCAATCATGCATTCCCTCAGCAATCATTATGGAAAACACACTGTTGCCAGCTATTGAAACAGAGATAATACCCACAGGAACACACACCCAGCTGGGTTCTAATCACAGCTGCATTTCTTTATTAGCTGTGAGACTAAGCAAGTTACTTCCTTTCTCTGAGACTCAGTCCTCTCCTCTATAAAATGGGGTTAATGAAGATTAAAACAAATACTGCACTTGGCACTTGCCTGGTGTATAACACAGCGTTAGCTAGTATCATTATTCTTGGCTCTGTCCTAAATAAAGTGAGTACAAAGATGAAAAAAAAACCATGGTCCTGTGCAAAAAGAGCTACCAGTTTAGTACATGAAACATATTAGGAAAATTTTAGGCTGGACACAGTGACTCACACCTGTAATCCCAAGAGTTTGGGAGGCTGAGGCTGATGGATCACTTGAGACCAGACTGGGCAACATGGCGAAACCCCACCTCTACAAAAAATTAAAAAAATTAGCCGGGCATGGTGGCATGCACCTATTATCCCAGCTCCTTAGGAGGCTGAAGTCAGAGGATCGCTTGAGCCTGGGAGGTTGAGTGCTCCCAAAGTGCTGGGATTACAGGCATGAGCCACCATGCCCAGTCCAGTATTTTTTTTCTTAAGTGTACATTTGAAATAAATTGAAGTGCTACTGTATTCTATGACTTCTCTTTTTTTACATTGAAATATTGGCATTACAATAACAAGATTATTTTTAATATCGTTAGAAAAGTTGGAAACTTTGGAATTTCATAGAGTTGAAGAGATCATCATCTGGTCCACCTCTCTTATTACATACAGATAAGGAACAGAAGCTCAGAGAAGTCAGTTGATTTGTTTGAGGCCATGTAGTTTGAAAATGAAGAAGAACCTGAGACTAGAACCTAACTATCCTTGTATTTATCACAGCATACTATTTTTCTTCTGAGAATTATTTTCTTAAAGGTGATATCCCGTGGCCAAAGTCACAGGCTCAACTGTTTTGGCTCATCTGTCCTACAAATGTATATCATATCCTTGTTATTTTTTTAAAAAGGAAATTGTGTGACTTTTGATAGGAACATCTCAACAGTAACACATCAAGGGTCTAGTTCTTTTTTTTTTTTTTTTGAAACGAAGTCTAGCTCTGTCGCCCAGGCTGGAGTACAGTGGCCTGATCTCAGCTCACTACAACCTCTGCCTCCTGAGTTCAGGCCATTCTCCTGCCTCAGCCTCTCGAGTAGCTGGGATTACAGGCGCATGCCATCAAACCTGGCTAATTTTTGTATTTTTAGTAGAGACGGGGTTTCACTTTATTGGCCAGGCTGGTCTCGAATTCCTGACCTCGTGATTTGCCTGTCTCAGCCTCCCAAAGTGCTGGGATTACAAGCATGAGCCACTGCACCTAGCTAAGGGTCTAGTTCTTAACAGCCTTCTTCCTAACCCTTGAGAAGATGCCATTTTACTTCATTTAGCTTCTAGGTTATATCACATTCAAATATAGTCATATCATAGTTACTTGGTTTTCCATGTGCCCTGCCCTGTATTATTTTTCTGTATGATTACAGTTCAGAATATTTAGGAATTCCTGGCTGGGCACGATGGCTCATGCCTGTAATCCCAGCACTTTGGGAGGCTGAGGCTGGCAGATCACGTGGTCAAGAGATTGCGACTATCCTGGCCAACATGGTGAAACCCAGTCTCTATGTAAAATACAAAAATTAGCTGGGCATGGTGGTGCGCTTCTGTAGTCCCAGTGACTCAGGAGGCTGAGGCTGGCGAATCGCTTGAACCCAGGAGGTGGAGGTTGCAGTGAGCCGAGATTGCGCCACTGCACTCCAGCCTGGTGACAGAGTGAGACTCTGTCTCAAATAAATAAATAAAAAGAAAGAAAGAAAGAAAGAAAGAAAAAGAATTCCTAAGCTTCTCTTCTTAATTTAGTCTGAGATTGTTGTTATATTCAGGTAAATTACCCCTCATTTAAGAATGTCATAATTGATTCTGTTGTTCCAGATTGTAGATTTGAGTGTTAGGCAGTAATTTACATATTACTGGATCTTTCAAGAGTTAGTTGTTTTAATGTGGAAGCCATATGAGATAAAAAATTAGAATTTTCAGCCTTGATTAGTTGGCTACAGTCCTGGGCCTGCTTTGTTGCTTGGCCCATGTCAATCCAACTCTTTTCTCATTTTATGTCTGTGAGTTGTGCTTGTGCGTATGCACTCAAAAATGTTCCTCTCTTCAATCTCAAAGGTACTGCCAATGTCTAGTAGATTTCTAGGGCCCTGAAATTTGTCTTGCTCAGTTTCTTTACAGATTTTACAAGCTTGAAAGGTGAGTAGAGTACAGGGTAGCTGCTGAAAGATACCCAAACATTGAGTGGCTCAAACAAGATAGACGTTTATCTCTTATAAAACAGTCCAGAGGTAGGTCTCTTATGACCACAGTGGGCAGAGGTTCTGCTTCATGAAATCATCTAGAGATCCAGATTCCTTCTATCTCATTGTCTGGGGGTGATGCCCTCATCTGCATGCTCCATGATAGCTTATTAACACATCTACCTTGAAATAAGTCCATGAGAAGGGAGAGGAGAGAGTAGAGGACACGTATTCGCCTTAAGAAAAAAAGCAAGCTGAAGTTGTGTATGTCAGTCCCCCCGCCCCCGGCATCTCATTCATTATCTTTAGAAACAAGACATATCTAGTTGTAAATAATATTAGGAAATGTAGTTTCCAACTCAGTTGCATGTGCTCAGTTATTTTGGCGAGGGTTATGGTAGGGGAGTGTCTTTATTAAAATGAAGCAAGGGAAAATGGATACCATTAGCAGTCTCTTCCACAGAGTCATAGGTAGAGGGTAAAATTAATATAACCTTTCCTTCATTCATTGTCTTACTTCATTCTCACCACATTGAGAATTTCTTTGAGGTGGGTGGTATTATAACCATTTTGCTAACTGGGGAACTGATTTTGAGTTATCAAGTGCCTGGTTTAAAGTCACAAGTCTGGCTCAAAACTGAACTCATTATCCTTTTCCCCCCACACCTTCTTCTCTTTGTGTTTCTTATCTCAGTGAATGACATCACCATTTTCTCAGTCACTGAAGCCGGAAATTTGGGATTTCCTTATCTTCTTATATTCCTTCAGTCACTAGGCTGTGTGGATATTATCACCTTAGCATTTCTCAAATCTGTGCCTTTGTCTCCATCCCCACAGCAATTGCCTTAGCTCAAACTCTCAGCAGCTCTTGTGTGGACAGCAGCCTCCATTCTTCCATCTGCTGCCAGGGTCACCTCCAGTAACTTCTTCTCAGCCCAACCCTAGCAAACCACTTGCAATCCCTGAGACTTACTATATGCTGTTAAACTGCCAAATCTCTACTCAGTGTTGCTTTTTCTGCTCAAGTGGTCCTCTTCCCTTCTCAACTTGGCAAACATGACCTTACTTTATTTTTAAAAATCTATCACCTACATTGCTTCTACTATAAAGTCGTTGCTCTCTTCTCCGGGTAGAATTGAGTATTTTTTCTTCATGCTTCTCCTGTGTTGATGCCTCTTATAGGACCTGCAACATTTTATAGTAATAATTCATAATGTGTCTTGCTTTTTATTATTAGCACTCAATATTATACCTGATAGAAAACAGCTACTCCATAATTGCGTGAATGAGTGGAGTATATGACAGACTGGGACTTGAATCCAAATCTTGTGTTTTTCTTATCATGATGGCTCATCCTGTGTATGTATGTACATATTTCCCGAGTTGCTTCCCAAAAACAAATTTGGAGGTCTGACTTTCCAGGAGCTCTTTTCGTTGGCAATCAAGTGTAGCCCTGCTTAAAAAGGGCTATTTCAACAAATGGATGCTTAATTATCTTTCCATTTGGATTTTGAGGATGTGCTTTTTTTGGTAGGCACTGCTAAAACCATTGTCTGTAACTTGCAAAATAAATGCTGAATGTTTGGCTTTAATTTTTATTGATTACATCAAAGGATGAAAGAGGTTTGCTTTACATTTTGGAGGGAAGACAGGCAAATGAGAAAAAAATGCATCCCCTTGAAGAGGGTTTTATTTTTAATGTTATTTACAAAGTACATATGTGAAAATAGAAAAGGAATAACTTTGATTTACAATAGACACAATTTAGGGAAACATGCTAACATCTCAGTGGTAAGTGTAAATTCAGCTTGGCTATTACAATTTCTGATCACTGAAGCTCACTTATTGTGCATTTAAACCATTTGTTTTGGTGTTAATCCTTTAAAACTCAACTGGTAGATGTTAACAGGATAAAAGGTAATAAAGCTTGAAATATGGCAGTCATTTGGTCTGATTTACTTTTCAGCTATTTGCATGCAAACTTAAGTGTCTTTGGGAAAAAGGAAAGGAGGGAATTAATGCTGTATTCAACTATTTTGATCTCAGCTTGAGCCCTGCACACCTGTCACTGACCTGTGGAAGTTTTCCTCCGTAATTAAGAGCTCCTCTCTCATGTTATTACTTAGTTGGATGCCACAAAAGCCTGGTGAAACAGTGGAATCCTCTTAATTGCAGCTTTTAAAACAAAGCACCGATGTTTAATGTGGTATTGTTTTTAAAAAGCCTTCCCTGGAAAGAGTTTTGATTGCTTCAAGTCCAAAAGGAATGGAGTGTTGAGGATTCTGCTCTTTATAAAAGTAGAAGTCATATAGTACTTTGAAATGGCTCTTCTTAAATAGTTAAGGAATATAACTAATACTTACATGATGCTTTACAGTTTGACCAAGTGCTTTCCCTTTATCTTGTTTTAATTCCTATAGTAGCTCCAAGAAAGGTATTATATATAATGTTTCCCATTTTACAGATGAGGAAATTGGTCAGAAAAGTGACTTGCTCAGGGTCACACAATTAGTAAGTGGTAGAGATGGATGCAAACCCCTTTATCTAACTCCTGTCTCAATGAGCATAAACTGCATGTGTGGAAATATCAGTATAGTGGGTTTTTCCTTTAACTTATCGTAATGTGGTCTCAGTTTAACTTAATGTGTTTGCTGCTTTTCTGTCTGAACTGTTAGCCCTTACACATAGAGCGGAAAGAGCAGCCTGGTAGTAGGCGAAGAAACCAAAGTGCTGGGAAATGACAGAATATCCCGTTCCATGCTTAGGTCATGTCTGTTATCTAGCTGAAACATCTTCCTGTAAGGTTGGCAGGGTCTTTGTGGTCCTGCTGCAGTGTGGACAAATTCTTTACAGTGTACTTCAGTACGAGCAGTTACGACAGCTGGTTTGAATGAGCTTCTGTGGCAGTCACCTCCCTTGAGGCCTCAGTGCCCATTTTTCTCTCCACCCTAGTAGTGGAAAGAGATCTTGATAAGAAGTCAGGAAACCTTGATTCTAAAGTTGCAGTTAGGTGATTTGCTAACTGACCTGTTTTCTTCAGGACTCAATTTGGTCAGTACTACCTCTCTGAAGACTTTCTTGAAATCTTAGGGTGGCCTTCCTTTTTTTTTTTCCTGAATACTGTGATACTGTTGTTTAAGTATTGGCTGTATGGCACTTACCTCATTGTTTTGCAATTATGTTTCTTTCCGACTAGAACTATACCTCTAGCCTTTTTTTTCTACTAGTCTATCTGCATTTGAGAATCACTGCCCCAAACTGTACATTCTGTGAGAGCACAGTCACAGGTTCCTTGTGGTAGACATTTGTAGTTTGCTTCTGTAGCTTCCTTCTTATCTCAGCAGTGGCCTCAGATGTTCGTTTTAGGAATCACACTTCCCCCCTACTTTGCTTCATATAGTTTGGGTAGGAATTTCTTAGTTCTAGTGTTACGTGAAACAGGCTCAAGGTAACCAAGGCATCACATTCCTCTGGCCATGGTGATTGTTTTAGGGGTAAATATGTTTTAAGCTGGTCTAAACTGAATGTTCAGTACTTTTATAAGTCACTATAGAAGACCTTCTCCAAGTCCTGCTACACTAAAGAGCTATAGCAGCTGGAGCTGCTATAGCCATTTTGCCACCATAAGAGCAGAGAGTGTGTCTTATGATAGAACCAACATTGAGGAAGTGAGGCTAAAGAGGTGGAGGCAGTGACTTTGAGCTCTGAATTGAGCCTTCCCCATTGTCTACCCTAATCTTAGGCTTCTGTTAATTAAGTCAGAAATTAGGCTTTTTGCTTAAACCAGTTTGTTTTCTGTCATTTACAACCAAGAGTCCTAACTAATCTGTTTCTCTTCTGTACCTAAGCATAGTTCATAGCCTAGAATTTGTTAATTGCATAAATGATTGAACTCTATGACCTTGTTTTTTTTAGTCTCAGTTTCTTTTTCTGTAAAATGGGAATGGTAATTTCTGCCTGTCTGGCTCAGAGTTGTGTGAGTTAATAGAAGGAAAAGCTTTCTGGTCTCTCCTGCACTTAGTCTATACCAAGCAATTGACCATTTAATTATATAATTACATATAACCATTGTATAATGGTTTTTTTCTTTCAACTTGATTGTGTACCCCCTTAGAGTGGACTGCATCCTACATACTTACTGTTTTCCTCCTACTCCTCAGCACAATGTTGGGAAAATAGTGGGCATTCTTGAATATTTATTAGTGATGACAGTAGCAGCTACAGTTTATTGCATTCGTTTATCTGCACTCCAGATAGTCTGTAGACATTCTACATAAATTATCTCTAAAACTCAGCTAATAGCACTGTGAGATAGCTATTAGGTAAGCAGTATTGTCCTTAGCGGATAGTTGCATAGCTAACAAATGGGAGAGCTGAAATTGTTGGTTAAGTTATGATGGAAAATAAATGTAATGGAGCCTTCCAAAGCATATACCGGGAATGTTTGAGTGTCTGCCTTAGGTGGATGATCATCAGGTAAATACCTGATGGGGATGAAATGCTGGCCTGGTTTGGAATTGCTTGAAAAGCTATTTTTCAAGTCTTTTATTGGCATAGTTTCATTGACTTCACCAATCCATTGCATCACTATTAAGTAGTAAAAGACACAGAGAGTAGAATCACTGGAAATACTGGTCACAAAGATACTGTATATTATGGTGATGTCCCATTGAATATCAGAATGAATGTCCCCTCCATGGGGCCCGTGTGAATTGATGCCTTACTAAATATGCTCACCTGGTACTCCGGGAATGTTTTGCTCAGGTTCAGGCAGAACCTCCCTGTTAGTAGGTAACCTTTTATTTTATTTTTATTTTTTTGAGATGGAGTCTCGTTCTGTCACGTGGGCTGAAATGCAATGGTGTGATCTCAGCTCACTCCGCTTCCTGGGTTCAAGTGATTCTCCTGTCTCAGCCTCCTGAGTAGCTGGGATTACAGGTGCATGCCACCATGCCCTTCTAATTTTTGTATTTTTAATAGAGATGGTGTTTCACCATGTTGGCCAGCCTGGTCTTGAACTCCTGACCTTGTGATCTGCTCGCCTTGGCCTCCCAAAGTGCTGGGATTACAGGCGTGAGCCACGGGCTGACTATATTTGTTTTTAGCACATGGCAGATTGATAGCCTTAGTCAGGTTTAGTTTTCAGATTTGCCATGTTTATACCCACTGCATTATTTATTTATTTATTTATTTTATTTATTTATTTATTAGAAAAAGAGAGAAAAGAAGAAAGAAAGAGTGAAAGAAAGTAAGAAAAAGAATGTAAGAGAGAAAGAAAGAGTAAGAGAAAGAGGGAGAGAGAACGAGATTCTTGTTCTATTGCCCAGGCTAGAATGCAGTCGAAAAATGGGTATTAAAAACCTCTTTTATGCCATTTTTTTAATACAGACAAGCTTACATCAGAATTAATGCAGAATTTACTTCTTTATTCTAGTAGAAAAAAAAAT